>CAUYRT010059833.1:0-14508 GCA_963574885.1 Lepilemur ruficaudatus | reverse complement strand
GCTTGAGCCCAGGAGTTTGAGGTTGCTGTGAGCTAGGCTGATGCCACGGCACTCACTCTAGCCTGGGCAACAGAGTGAGACTCTGTCTCAAAAAAAAAAAAAATCTCTTAACGTCTGTCATAAATAAATAGATGAGCCTCCTGGAGCCTCTAAATTCCCCTAAATACACCCCCAATCCCACTAGCCAAGGAATAAATGTTTCTCTACGTAAAAGCTTTTAAATGACCGTGTGGGAGACAGATAAATTCACAAGCTGACTCTGCTCCTACTCCAGCTTCCACCTCTCAGGGTCCGCCTCATTGGCCCTAGGCCCATGGTGAGGGTCGGACCCCAACATAAGTCATCCAGAGAGGCACAAGGCCTGCTTTAGTAGAAGATGTTTACACACCAAAGAGTTACCGAGGAGGGGGACACACACAGGAGTGAATTCTCAGTATGTTAGACTAAAGGCGACGGGATAAGATTGATCAGGCCACATGCAATGACATGGGTGCCATCACCTAGAATTCAGAATTTAGTATTTTGCCCGAAGTACCCAAAAGTAGCATTTGTAATGTGCTAAATTAGCTCATTAAATCAATCCTGGTTTATTGGTAACCTATAAGGGTGGTTCTTTGGAACTTTGAAGCGTGACCCTGAACTAGCAGTATCAGGGGCACCCTTGAAGTAGTTAGAAATGCAAATTATCAGACCCAGCCAAGATCTACTGTATCGGAAACTACAGAAGAGGAGCCCAGAAATGTGTGTTTTAACAAGCCCAAGCCCCTCAGGTGATAAGCCAATAAAGTTTGGGAACCACTGGCTTATAACTGATAAGGCTGAAATGCTGGATCTTCTCTGGCATAAGGTTGTCAGGAAAGGACTCTTGTCAACTGAAGAATCACAAGGTTCATAAATTTGGAAAGGAGAGCTTTATTTCTTATAAAGTCTTGCAGCCGTGGGCTGGCTGTCTAGCAGGCTGGGAAGCATAGCCTTCGGCAGAAACCGAAAGCAAGCGCTTGGAGGGAGAGAAAGGTAGAGCAGGAATTTATGCCAAACAGGTTGGCTAAGTACACATCTCCGTATACATATTTAACAAGTTATGGAAGAGCTATGAATATTCATTAAGGGGGGTGCACGCCTGCTCAGTAAGCAAACATGCATGTCATATACACCCCATGGTCACTTTGGGGTAGAGAGTTAACGTTTAAATGCATTCAAATGAGGCTCTATGCAGCAAGAGGTGAAACGGAGGACACAGAGGCATCCTATGCACAGCCTCTGTGAACCGGCCAGAACCGGTCAGTCCGTGGTTGGTGATGTCTTACAGGAAGGAATGCTGGCCCGTTATTGTATCCAAATGGCAAAAGGGAGGAGTCCAGCAAGTCTTTCCGAAGGTCTGGCTTCTGTTTAAGCCTTAGGAAAGGAAGTCCCATGAGAGTGAGGGACAGGGGTATAAGGGGCATGTCTGACCTCCTGTCCCATCCTGGCCGGAATTCAGTTTTTAAGGTTTCTTTGAGGGCCCCTTGGCAGAGAGGTACATTCAGTTGGTTGAGAGGCTTAGGATTTTACTTTTATTTCTCACTGCTAAAGCTCCAGGAAGTGGGGATGCTAGAATGGCCCCATTACTTGCAACCTGCTCAGCCTCCCCTTAACCCTCCTCTCTGGAGGGCTATAAGATCCCCCTTCCCTGGGGCAATAAGAAACTGTACCAGCATCCTTGAAGAGCTTCCTGATAGCCGTTGGAGATGACAGTAAGGATGTTGGAACTAGGTTCCCTAATTTCAGTGGGAACAACGGAGACACTGAAGTGGCAAAGGCCAGGTGTGTGACCATCAGAAACAAGGAAATCACAATGATCACGACAAGTGTTTTGAACCTGGTGGTTGTGGCTCGGTGATCACAGGGTCTCTACTAAGATACCACAACCTTCTGAAGTGCTGCTTGACATAGGTGTAGGTAGGATGAAACATTCTGGGTCTGGTGGAACAAAGCCTAAATCAAGCCACTGCAGTGGTATGATACTGTGAAATACATATTTGGTCTTTGACCTTGTTTCCTGGCATATGATTCCTAAAATCCGTAGAAACTCCAAAGCGATGTCTTCTTGTATGCTAATGAGCTGACTGAGGGCTGTCAGCCCTTAAGTAGCTTCAGGATGTGAGCTGGTCATGGGAGAGACCAAGGCAGGATTCGAGGGTTGGGCCTTTCAGCCCCAAACCCCAAACCCTGGGGAGGGGAAAGAGGCTGAAGGTTAAGTTGATCACCACTGGCCAGCGGTTTAATCAGTCATGCCTACGTAACGAAGCCTCCATAAAACCCAGAGGGACAGGGCTTGGAGGGCTTCCGACAGCTGCACCCAGGGAGGTTCCGCCAGGCAGGGCATGGAAGCTCTGTGCCCCTTGCCCCATGCCTTGCCCTACACATCTCTTCATCTGCATCCTTTGTAATATCCTTTATAATAAACTGGCAAGTGTGTTTCCCTGAGTGCTGTAAGCCGCTCCAGCTAATTCATCGAACCCAAAGAGGAGGTTGTGGGATCCCAGATTTGCAGCCAGTAGATCAGATGTTCCAGAGGCGAGGGTGAGGGAATTCATGTCAGAATTGAATCAAAGGATCCTCAGCTGGGTCCCCTGCAGGGTTGCTTGCTTGCTATTGGTGGGGAGAAACCCTCACACATTGGTCACATAGCCTTCCCTGCTGGTTGTTATTGAGTGAGAGAAATGGAAAAAACGCTTTTGAGTGTGTTTTTTTCCTCTGACAAGTAGGAATTCACAATCTGTTACCCACATCTCAGACCTAAGTCAGTGCGGAGGCCCAGGGCCTCTGGCCTAAGAGACAGGAAAGGAAATGCAGCCACAGGTGACTGTAACTCTTCCCCTAATCCCTCCCTCAATATGTACAGAGAGAGCTACAGCAATTTCGCACTCAGGTGACTGTGTACCAGGCAGGGCAGATGCAAGTTTCGGGTCCTTGAGACTGATAAAATCTGAGGGATCACCTTTTAATAAAATAACACAAAATTAAGAATAAATTGTAAGGAAAGTAAATAATTATTTAAACTGAGAAAAAAGTTCAAAACAAATTATACATTTTAAAAAACAAATACCAAAAACACAAAGTTTGTGGGCTGGGCGTGGTGGCTCACACCTGTAATCCTAGCACTCTGGGAGGCTGGGGCAGGTGGATCGCTCGAGGTCAGGAGTTCAAGATCAGCCTGAGCAAGAACGAGACCCTGTCTCTACTAAAAAAAATAATAGAAAGAAATTAATTGGCCAAATAAAATATATAGAAAAAAATTAGCCGGGCATGGTGGTGCATGCCTGTAGTCCCAGCTACTCGGGAGGCTGAGGCAGGAGGATCGCTTGAGCCCAGGAGTTTGAGATTGCTGTGAGCTAGGCTGACGCTACGGCACTCGAGCCTGGGCAAAAGAGTGAGACTTTGTCACAAAAAAACAAAAAAACAAAAACACAAAGTCCAGCAAATGATATAGTATTTTTGTTAATTAGCTGCCTAACATACCTCTAAATTTCCTACATTTTTGGCTGTAAAATTTTTTGATTGTCTTTTGTGTGACAATTTTGTAACGTCATTTTTTATATGAAGAATTGAAAGATAATTTAGTCTTCTGGCATAGTTAGAAGCTGTTACTGTTCTTACTGTACAGTTTAGAAAAGTTTCAGCTTCCAAAATGTTATTGGAAATGTAAAATTTTAGGATTGTTGTCAATGTTAGGGAAACCCTCTATTAAGTTTCTTTCACATGTGAGCTGAAAGATTTGGAAGCGTCTTCCATAGTTTGACTTCTGGCTCCATACATTTCATAGCCTGGTTCCCCTCCATTACGCATGTACTTCCAGTGCCAAGGACTGTCCGCCAGGTTCATGTTCGCAGGTCACTTGTAACCTGCACGTTCGTGTTGCAGCATTGGATGATCAGCACAGTAGGTGGGGGAGTATTTTTGGAGGCCATTCCTACGCCAGAATGGTTACCAATTACTTAACTACAAACAGCAGTGACTGTGAACTGTATACAAGCATCTACATAAAAATATCTCAGTAAACCCACACTGATGCAGCTCCAGCTCAACTTTGCCTTAGACGGAGCCCTAAAATGCCCACAACCATTCTAGTGCCTTGTGGACGGCGTGACAGAGGGGAGTAGAGGGTAGAAAGAGACAGGGGTTACAGTTAGTATACTTTACTCTTGTGCAATTTATTGTGTGTAAAATTACATCTCATGAAGTCCAGCTACGTTGTGAATTTGTGAATTTTATAAAAGCATATGACCACGTGAACACCAGTTGGAGGCCTTGAAGCTTAAATTTCTTTTTTTTTTTTCCCTGTCTTTTTCTTTTGAGACAGAGTCTCACTCTTTTGCCTGGGCTAGAGTGCCGTGGCATCAGCTTAGCTCACAGCAACCTCAAACTCCTGGGTTCAAGCGATCCTCCTGCCTCAGCCTCCCGAGTAGCTGTGACTACAGGCATGCACCACCATACCTGGCTAGTTTTTTCTATGTATATTTTTTTAGTTGTCCAGCTAATTTCTTTCTATTCTTAGTAAAGATGGGGTCTTGCTTTGCTCAGGCTTGAACTGCTCAGCTCCAGAGTGCTAGGATTACAGGCGTGAGCCACTGCGCCTGGCCGAAGCTTAAATTTCATTAGCTTTAGGCTGGGCGCAATGGCTCATGCCTGTAATCCTAGCACTCTGGGAGGCCGAGGCAGGCGGATTGCTCAAGGTCAGGAGTTTGAAACCAGCCTGAGCAAGACCGAGACCCCGTCTCTACTAATAAGAGAAAGAAATTAATTGACCAACTAAAAATATATAGAAAAAATTAGCCAGGCATGGTGGCACATGCCTGTAGTCCCAGCTACTCGGGAGGCTGAGGCAGCAGGATTGCTTGAGCCCAGGAGTCTGAGGTTGCTGTGAGCTAGGTTGACACCACGGCACTCTAGCCTGGGCAACAGAGTGAGACTCTGTCTCAAAAAAAAAAAAAATATCATCAGCTTTGTGGAAAACATACCTCTGCCCACAGGGAAATTGAAATATCCATACTTTAGAAGGGTTATCAAGCCCTGCTCTGAACTTGGCTGTTCCTCAGAGACCTCAACTACCACCAAGGTCCACCAGTCAGAGCAGGGGCATGTGGAGGTCAGGCCATGGGTGGAGTCTTGGCGATAGTGTCTACTGTTGGGCCCATCAGGACTGGACACCCGTCTTGTGCTCGTTCCCCAGTTCCAAGATGTGCAGTGAGAATAGGTACACTTAGTACCTGGCAGAATCTCCACATCGGTTCTTTGATCCATTGAATAGAGCCTGAAATATCAGGAAGGGCCAAATGGAAGCTCCTAGAAGAAGTTTCCTCCCTAAGGATAGTAAACCAAAAGGAAAATCACATCTGCTATGGATTGAATTGTGTCCTTGCTGAAATTCATATGTTGAAGCCCTAACACTTAATGTGACTGTGTTTGGAGATAGGGCCTTTAAGGAGGTAATTACAGTTAAATGAAATCATAAGAGTGGGGCTCTAATCCAACAGCACTGGTTAGCGCTAGTGTTCTGTTTGTTTTTTTAATAGAGACGAGGTCTTCCTATGCTGCCCAGGCTGGACTCTATCGAACTCCTCGGTTCAAGGGATCCTGTTACCCCAGCCTCTTAAGTAGTTGGGACTACAGGTGCGCACCGCTGCACCCAGCTAGGACCAGTGCCCTTATAAGAAAAGGAAGAGACACCAGAGCTCTCTTTCTCCATCAGCACAGAGAACAGTCCCTGTGAGGATATAGTGAGAAGGCAGACTTCTGCAAGCCAGGAAGAGAGGGTCTCACCAGACGCCAACCCTGCTAGCACCTTGATCTTGGACTTCAAGCCTTCAGAATTGTGAGAGAATAGATTTCTGTTGTTTAAGCCACTCAGGTTGTGGTGTTTGGTTACGGTAGCCCGAGCTGACTAATGCAGCACTCTTCAGAAAAGTTCAGAGATTAGCACCATCTCAAAGACTTGAGAGACACAAAGGTGATGATTCCTGCCGCATTGCCACTTAACTCGCCTGTCAGCCAGTACAAAAACCAGACGGGCTGAAGACAAAGACCACAGATTACAGCCAACTGGGTCAGGCGATGATGCTAACTCCCTCTGCAGTTCTGATGTGCTACTATCGGAGTCAGCACTGCAGTGTTGGAGGAAGTCAGCCCCTAGCACCAGATGTGCAGCCATTTACCTGGTGAATGCTTTTTTTTAAATCCTCCGGAGTAAAGGAAATCAGAAGTATTGATAATTTGAGTTTACATCTAAAACTTTACTGTCTTTCCTTAGGCCTATGTCAGCTTCCTGCTGTCTTTATATCATCCATTCCCAGGGACCGTAGTGATTCTGACAGCATGCAAACCACAGTGCCCATTCATCACTGCCGTGCGCGATGCTAATTAGACCTGGTGAGCGAGAGATGGCAAGCTCTCCAGCAGCTGCAGCAGCACACGAGTGTCACAGGGACTGTCACTTCAGTTAAGTTGGTGGAGGTGCAGTGGTCTAGGATATTTCAGGATATTCATTCTAAATTGAGAAAGGAAACGGCTGCAATTTGTATCTCCCGTCATGAAGAAAGGCACACTGCTTTAGGGCCTGTTTGGACTTGGGGGGCACCACCTACCATATTTGGACGTGGAGCCCATTTATCAGGGAACCCGTAAAAGTGGACAGTTTTGAGTGGGCCCCAGAGCAAGGAAAGGCTCTGCAGCAGCTGGCCTGTGGTGCCAGCTTCCCGAACACTTGGGCTGTATGCAGCCCTGTTGTTCTTAGAAATGTCCAGAGCGTTTCTCCAGAATTTCTGGAAAGCTCCCAATAGGAAAATCAGAGCACATGGTAAGTTGATGCCCTCCTCTGATGACAACTTTCTCCATCAGAAAAGTGGCTCCTGGCTTGCTATTGGCCTCTGGTAGAGACTGCATGCCTGACTATGGGACACTAAGTGACCAGGGGACCCAAACTGCTTAAATGAACTGGGTGTCACCTGATTTGAACCACAAATTGGGCATAGACAACAGTATACCATTATAAAATAGAAGTGAGATATATATATGTATATATATATGTATGTGTGTGTATATATATATATATATATATATATATATGAGACTAGACCTGACTACTTGGGGACAGTGAGAGGCTCAGAGTCCTATTGCTTCCTTACCGCCCTTACCCACACCTGTGGCCTCATGGGGAGTTCCTCCAGGCCAGATGGTAGAGGTGAATTCCAACAGACCTGAAATTGGCACAAGCTGTTTAGGTAAAGTATCTACACAGCACTCATCCTTGGGCAAGGCATGAAATATAATGATTAACAGTGTTGCTATATAACCATGGCTTTGAAGACTTTCACAGAGGTTTGTATCAGTTGTTCACATTGTTTACTGATTACAGTGAGATTAATCATTTGCACCTGGTCTCACTGAGACTCCCAGAGAGGTCTGGCTGGACAGGATGGTGGGATTATGTGCTGAGAGACAACACCCTACAAGGTTGGGTGCTGTCCTACAAGATATAGTGTATGCTTTAAGCAAGGGGCCAATATATGGTTCTATCTTTCCCACAGGTGAGATATGTGTGAGTCCAAGAACCAAGGGATAGAGATGAGGATGGCCCCTTTCACTATTATTCCTAGTAACCCAGTAGGAAAATGTTTGCTTCCCATCTCCCCATAACTTTGACATACATTGATGAGTTAGAGGACCTAAAGCCCAGAAAAGAAAAGCTATTACCAGGGAACACAGTCATGCTTCTGATGAATTGGAAGCTAAAACCACTCCTTGCTCATCTGGGGCTCCACATGCCACTGGATCAACAGGCAAAGAGAGGGGTTATGGTAGTGCATAGAGTGATTGACCCTGGTCACCAGGGTGAAACTGGATTGCTGCTATTGAATAAGGTCAAGGAAGACAGTGTCTGAAATCAGAGGCACCACTGGAGCACCCCTTAGTACAATTGTTCTAGTCAATAGACTACTTTGGCAATGCAAAAATATAAAGTAACTCTCTTAGTCCATTTTCTGTTGCCATAACAAAATACCTGAGACTGAGTAATTTATAAAGGAAAGAGGTTCAAGGGGCTGGGAAGTCCAAGATAAGCAGCTGTATCTGGTGAAGGCCTTATGCTGCTTCATAGCATGGCAAAAAAGCAGAAGGGGAAACAGGCATGTGCAGAGATCAAACACTAGAGGAGCCCTGCTTTATAACAATCTGCTCTCTTGGTAACTAATCCAGTCCCTTGAGAGAGGGAATTCATTCACTCCTGCAAGACTGTATTAATCCCTTCATGAGGACAGATCCCTTATGAACCAAATGCCTCTTAAATGTCCCACCACCTCTCAATACCATTACATTGGGGATGAAGCCTCAACATGAGTTTTGGTGGGGACAAAGCATATTCAAACCATAGCAGCAACCAAGATTCAGATCCTGCAAGAATGAAGATTTGCATCACCTCACCGGTAGAGAACCTGCCCAGAATGGTGCCGGCAGAGGCAAGGAGAACATAGAATGGAAGCTGTAAGAAGGCAGCTAGATCACCTGCTTAGGCCTTGGGGTCATTTGAAGAGGTACAGATGGTAGCAGATACATTTCACGAACTTTTTTTCTGTTTCTCTCCTTATCTTAATCCATTTGCCTGCTGTAACAGAATAATATAGACTGGGTGGCTTATAAGCAACAAAAATTTATTTCTCACAGTTCTGGAGGTTGGGAAGTCCAAGATCAAGGCACCAGCAGATTCAGTGTCTGGTGAGGGCTGGTTTCCTAGTTCACAGACAGCATCTTTTCACTGTGTCCTCACATGGCAGAAAGGGTGAAGGATCCCTCTGGGGCCCCTTTTATAAGGGCACTAATCCCATCCATGAGGGCTCTACCTGCTTGACCTAATCACCTCCCAAAGGCCTCACCTCCTAATATTATCAACTTAGGAGTTAGGATTTCAACATATGGATTTTGAGGGAACATAAACATTTGGTCTGTTGCACCCCCTTTTACCCATTACTTTATTTGAGGAGCACCAGGGATTTCAGCTGTGAGTATGACCAGTTGACATCATTCCACCATGATACAATAGCTGGTGGGACGTGTGGATCCCCTGTGTTGGGCAGACAAGCTTTTCACCAGGACAAAAGTCTAGAGTGAATGCTGAGAGCCAAGGGGTGGGCTGTGCCATTTACCTTTATTTTTTGCCTCTTCAGATCCACCACCTCATCCTCACCCTGCCCTCTGAGGCTGTCCCATGTGGTCCACATTCACAGAGTCCCACGTTTTCTGGTGGAAGTGGCCAGAGGGAGAGAGGAGAGTGAGGTTAGGGTATTTATTTCCCTGCCTGGCTGTGGCCTTGCAATACAGCCCTCTTCCTGTGGGTGCCAGTGACTGTTCTCCCCCTCATCCTTTCAAGCCTCATGGTGGCAATGCTTGGCTGCTAGTAAACTCTGGGTTACCGCACCACCCTCTGTGGTTCCCTGACATCCACATCTTTGTAAATAAACCCTCTTCAAATTATCCTACTTTGAAGGTGCCGTCTGCTTCCTGTTGGGAGACCAACTGATACAGTGGGTTTTATGCCAGAATTACTCTGCTAACGGTTTCGTATTTGAACTTCAACTTGTGGAGTCCTGGCATTTTCCCTCCTAAAATCGGAGCTGGTTTAAGGAGACCCCTAGGAGTGCTTGCCCCATGGCAGGCAAAAGGGTATAAGAAGACTTTGTAATCACCTAACACAGTGCCCGGAGAAGACAGACTCAATAGCTGCTAGAAGAATCCTTCCCGCTTCCCACTTCCATTACCCTATTCAGTGACCCTGGCTCCACACAGCAAACAAGACTACGCTGTGCTGCTAGTGGGATTTTACATCTTTGTGTTCCTGTAAAGCATGTTGGTGGTTTGAGGTAGGGAAGAGTTAGACTAGAGTAATTTTGTGGAAGATGACTATGCTCAATTCTTAGATTTTAATTCACTTGCAAAAGGAAGGAGGAAAAAATATCTAATTTAATAAGTTTGGAAACAAACAAAGCTGGACTCCAAGCAGGGTGATCCTAGTCCACGAGCAAGCAGGGGCAGATTTCCTATGAAGTTAATGAAGCTTAAGTCCTTGGGCCCCTCATTGACATGGGGCCCTTCAAAACCCTGATCCTAATTTTGTATTCACAATTTGATCCTTTTTCTTAAAGAGGCCCCCCAAATTATTTAAGCTTTAGGCCCAACAAAACCTGGATCCACCGTCTGGCAAGTTATTAGATTTGGCCTCCTCTCTGGGACACAATGAGATTCTGTGTCCTGTGTGGGGCACATCAGAGAGCTTTTTGTTTGCCAGCTCACCCCATTAGAATTCACATGCATTCTGGATTAACACAAACAAAATAAGGGCTTCGGGAAGACATGTGCTGTGTTTGTGACAGTGGCAAGGCACAGCCCTAGCCATGAGGAAGGCTCTCTGGCCTTCACCCACAATCAGGACACACGAATGGGTGGGATTATAGACAGCAAACACTTCCCCGGCTTCAACAGGGGCAGGGCCTACAACCACAAGCACACACCTTCTAGGGCGTGGGGCAATTAGCTGACTTCCAAGTCTGAATTAGTACATCACAACAACCATTAACCACTACCTCTAACCACTGCCACTTCCCTTCGCCGCGTGGGAGTTGTCTTCAGCTACTCAGTGCCAGGGGCAAGGGCCCCAACTCTTTATTATTCAAAAAGGCTACATCTAATATGTATACATGTAATATGTGTCAAAAGTCTAACATTTGATGAATCCTTGGACCCCAAAATTCCACATCTAGGAGTTTATTCTAAGGAAATAATACTACTATGCATAAAGACAGGTACCAAGGCATTCTTTCCAGCACTGTTTGTAATAGTAAAGGAATAAACTTAAATATCTATGTTTATTCAGTGTTCAGTAATAAATAATTGGTTGAATACATTTTGGTACATCCATATGATGGAACGTAGTGAGGCCATTAACGTTATAAGGCAGTAGACTACATAATGACATGGAAAAGCAAACATGGGGTGAGCAGACCCTGGGTGGGTGGGGGGGCCCATGTGTAATCTCCTCCCCCAGCGTATGGGTAGGACCTCCGACTTGCTTCCAGCCTACAGAACAGAAACAAAGTGAAGCAGCTCTGCAGACATAACTAAAGTCCTAAGTCAGTTGATTCTGAAGTAACCAAAGGGGGGTTATCCTTGTTAATGAACCTGCAAAGGGTTTTTTTCTTATACTCAGTTTCTCATTGCACAGAAAGCCAATTACAGGAATGTCAAGGAAGACAGGAAATTTATTGCAGAGGACAGCAAGGAGGTGGGAGAATGGCCTCAAATCTGTATCTTCGACTGACGGGGTCAAGGGTTTTTCTAGAGGTGGAATGAATAATGCATGGAGTGAGCAAGCATCGTTGCATGTTTGGGGTAGAGTGCAGGGCACACAAGCCCCGTGGGAAATCATACTGGCACGTACATTGCATGATCAAAAATAGCAGATAAACCCCTCCCAGAGCAGGGATTTTAGTAGTATAATGAGCTAGGGGGCACTATGGGTCATCCTTTTGGTCTTGTGCACATGCTGGTGGTGGGGAGTAGGCTGTACGGTGGGTCCTTGGGCAAGATTTGTGGTGGAGGCTGCTTATCTTGACTTCTCTGAACAATCGAGTAGAGTAGGGCCTTGTCATTATCTCATTACTACAGGGAGGGCCCACCATTTCTGAAAAACAACTCGAAAGGGAGGGGATCAGTGAAACACAAAATTATAAAGTTTTGGTTGGCAAATCTTACTGACCTGGGAACTTGAAACATAAGAGAACTGCAAAAATTGTGCATGGAGCCGGTTACATCATCGGTGGGCCTGACTAAATCAGACAGAAGGCTTTGAAAGAGGGTCTAGGCCCTCCCAGAGGGTCAGAGGCTCTCCCGCTATTTCTGGCTTTGAAGAAGTAAGTTTCTATGTGGTGAGAGGGCCACATGGCAAGGAACTACTAAGAACTAATAGTCTCTAGTTGCTAAGTGCTGCCCCTGGCTGACAGCCGGTAAGAAAACAGGAACCCTAGTCCTAGTCTTACAACCCTAGGGAGAATAATTCTGTCAATTATAATAATTCTGTCATTTGAGGGAGCTTGGAAGCCAGAGTTTCTTCAGTTGAGACTCTGATGAGACTGTAGCCCCAACCAACACCTGGACAGCAGCCTGCTGAGGATCTGAGGCAGAGAGCCTGGGTAGGCTTGCCCAAATTTCTGACCTACAGAAAATGATAATGTGTATTGATTTAAGTTGCTAACTTTGTGGTCATTTGTTACACAGCAATAGAAAACTAACACACAGTACCTCGTTACGTAAAAGTGTTATGAAATAATATGTATTGCATAATGCCACTTTTGACTTAGAAAATGGGATCTTGATATATCTTTAGGAAAAAAATCTGAAGGAGGAAATGTCAAAACACAGATGTTATATAGACTACATAGACATTATCAAATAGCTATGATTAAAATGTATAGGTATATGTAAGGAATTGAAAGCATAAGAAAAGAATAAAACATTATGAATAAGTGTTATGGCTTGAATGTTTTACCCTCTGAAATTTATGTTGAAACTTATCTCCAATGTAACAGTATTAAGAGGCGGGACCTTTAAGAGGTGGTTCGGTCATGAGGGCTCTTCCCTTATGAATGCATTAAGCCAGTCACCAATTAATGGATTGATTGGGTATTGTGGGAGTGGGTTAGTTATCAAGAGAGTTGTTCTGGTATAAGACGCCAGCTTGGCTGTCTCTCCTAAGCCCCCTCACCATGTGATGTCTTGTGCCACTTTGGAATTCTGTAGAGTCCCCACCAGCAAGAAGCCCTTCACCAGATGCAGCCCCTAGACCTTGGGCTTCTCAGCCTCCTGAAATAAATTTCTTTTTTAAATAAATTACCCAGTCTCAAATATTCAGTTATAGCAACATAAAATGAACAAAGCATGTACAAAAAAAGAATCAAAAGAACTTCTAGAGTGAAAAATATAATTCTAGATAAAAATACATTTAGTTTCTTTTACAAAAATATAACTAATATGTAAAATTCAATAAATGGGCTAAACAATAGATTCAATACAGATGAAGAGAGACATAGTGAATGGGAAAACTGATCTAAGAAAATTACTCAGAAGGAACAAAAGAAATAGAAATTATGAAAAAGAGATTATGACACAAAGGATAAGATGAGAAGGTCCAACATATGTCTAATAGGAACTCCAGAAGAGAGAATAGAGAGAAAGGCTGAGGCACTATTGAAAGAGATACTTGTTGAGACATTTTTAGAATTAATGAAAGACACGACTCCTCAGATTCAATAAGCAGTTATGCTTACTTTTAAATATGTTACCTTATGTTTTATGCCTTTGTAAGTAGTCTTTTTTTTTTTTCTGAGACAGAGTCTCACTCTGTTGCCTGGGCTAGAGTGCCGTGGTGTTAGCCTAGTTCACAGCAACCTCAAACTCCTGGGCTCAAGTGATCCTCCTGCCTCAGCCTCCCGAGTAGCTGGGACTACAGGCATGTGCCACCATGTCCGGCTAGTTTTTCTCTATATATATTTAGTTGGCCAATTAATTTCTTTCTATTTATAGTAGAGACGGGGTCTCACTCTTGCTCAGGATGGTTTCGAACTCCTGACCTTGAGCGATCCACCTGCCTCAGCCTCCCAGAATGCTAGGATTACTTTGTAAATAGTCTTAAATTTTTCTTGGAATAAGGCCAAATATGAACCAAAAAATGAATTTAATTAAATTAATTCAAAAATAAGATAAATGAGTATATGAATGCTAAGTTGCACAGAGAAAGGACTTCTAACCAGGCTGGGGTGGAGCGTGTATCAGTTAATACCTTTTCACTTATAAATGACATAAAATCCATTTAAACTGCCTTAAACAATAAGGAGCAGTTATTGCTCACATTACCGAAGACGGGACACAAACGCAGGTTTCAACCACACCTTCAGGATTGGCTCCCTTCAAATCTCAGCTCTGCTCTTCACGCTAGCTTCATCCACACGCTCTTTATCTAACTAAAATGTAAGCTCCTGAGGACAGGGAGTTTCTCTTTTTGTTCACTATTTAATCCTCAGCACTTAAAATCATACTTAGCACATAATAGGCACTCAAAAAATATTTGTAGGGAAAAAAGCAGAAGGTGGAAGGTGGTGGAAGGTGTAGCAGCACAATAATTCCTGAGCAGAATAAATAATGATAAAACTATACCAGATATGTTTTAGAGAAACTAAAGAACACTGAAGACAAAGAGATGATTTTAAAGGCCACCTGAAACATTACCTGCAAAGGAAAACAATTAGGAAGTAGAATTCTCAACAGCAGAAAAAGAAGACAGAAGTCGGCCGGGCGCGGTGGCTCACGCCTGTAATCCTAGCACTCTGGGAGGCCGAGGCGGGTGGATAGCTCAAGGTCAGGAGTTCAAGACCAGCCTGAGCAAGAGCGAGACCCCGTCTCTACTATAAACAGAAAGAAATTAATTGG
>CAUYRT010059830.1:0-13631 GCA_963574885.1 Lepilemur ruficaudatus | reverse complement strand
TGTATGTACTCTATGGACTACTTTGACAGAGTAGGTTTTTTAATGTAACAAGATAAGTCAACTTGAGTGGTAATATATTTGGGGAAATCAGCTCACTACAAATTGTGACTGTAAACATTGTACTGTAAATGCTTTGTAGTTGTCCCCCAATTAAAAAAAAAAAAAGATCTTACTATAAAAAAAAAAATGGTAACAAAACATCCTCTGAATTTCTTTTGGTTTTGAAAAGAAATATTAAAGATGAATTAATTGATATTTTGAGGAAAGTGTTTTTCAAATGAAAATATATTTTGAATATTAAAATAGTAAGTTATTTTAAAAGCATTTAAATCATACTTAAAACAGAGTATATATGTATTCTAAAATCTTATCACTCAGAATTAATCACCATGAACCTTTTAGAAAATATTCTTTAAGGCATCTCTTGTATTAATACATAATTTAACATAAATGAAGTCATAATATAATTTGTATTTTGCAACCTGCTTTTTTTCCTGATGAATATTATATTATGGTTAATTTTCCTTGAATAAGAAGATCTAAACATTTTCAATGCTTATGTAGATTTCAATGTATATTCAGACTACAATTTATTTGACCCATGTCCTACTGAAATATATATTAGGTTTTTCTAACTGTTCACTATTACAAATAATATTTGCATGTGTGGCTTTGTTCATGTATTTCTAAATTTTTATTTTAAGTTTTAAAATTCATTAGTATATATTTCAGATATACAAAATTGTGTAAAAAAGCATGTAGTAGACACCCATATGCCCAAAACCATGCTCAAAAGTTAAGACATCATAGAGTTAGATGTCCTCTAAAACTGACATCTTTATATAGTTGTCTAATTGAGTACTTTAGATAAATTCCCGGAGCCTGATTTACTGGATCAAAGCACAGTGAAATCATTATTTTAAATACATTTTATTTATTGGTGCTTACTTTTTCAATAATTACTTATTCAGTACCTGTTGAGTGTTGGGGACTATGCCTAGGTCAGGCACAGAGGGATGAAAGACACAATCTCTCTCTTCAAAAAGAATATGTAGCCTTCAGTCAAATAATATGGCAAATAAAATATAACATGAAAAATGATAAAACAGAAAGAAAAATAAAGTACAATAGGAGCATATAGAAGTTTCACCTAATCAGATGATCATAATAAGTCTGGAAGAGGAAGAATCAGGTAAGAAATGTCTGTGAACATGGCAGACTTTTCAAATGAAGGGCAGCTTTTGCAAAGGCCGGGAAGGAAAGAATAGGTCCCACTGGGAAACTGATATGAGTCTAGGATGACTGGAGCCTGGAGTTCCAAGAATGAACAGTGAGGGATGAAGGCATAAAAGAAGGTAGAATTTAAGTGTTAGAAACAGAGAAAAAAATGTTGTACAACTGGTAGCATGAGTTGAAATAGTTTTTTTTAAAATAAAGTTGTAATTAACATGTTTGAAGGTAGAAAGGGAGAAGAAGTTATAGAGGGAGGGAGAGAGGATATTGAAAAACCATTAAATTATTAATATGTGATGGGTTTTAGTATATTCACAACTCTATCTCTGTTATTATTTCTTAAATTTTAAATGGTTCCTTTTGGAAATTAGAGTAATAAATAAACATTCCTCTGGCTCATATTTAAGATGAATCTTGCAAAGAGAAGTTTATGGTCTCTCTTTTGTATCCTGTCCCTTCTGACTGTGTACATTAGGATGCAATTACCAGGTGCTGTGCTTCTTCCTGACCGGGCATTCTCTCTCTTCGATTCGATTGTACAGAGATCAGAGTGCAGTGATGTAAAGATTGGGACTGGTAAAATTACTAGGTCTCTTTTCACTAAAAATAGGGCATTAATGGTCATCCCAAGGGAGTAAATTGGCATGCAATAACAAGTTATTCATGGTATGGGCAATTCACTTTTAAATTTTATCTGAAGGAATCATGCTTCCTGTGGCAAGTTCTGTATAAAATTTATAGCATTTCAGGTTAATACTATTGACCACCAGGCAAGATGATGAAATTGAAAGTATGTGCCAAATAATCTTCCATAATAGTAGGTTTTTATTCTCTTTGTTTGACTTTTGATTGCCTAGACATTATAGTCTGTAGTATACTGGAACACTGTGCAACACCCTAGACCTTCCAAGTTTTAGCATCTTCTTGAAGCTTAATGACTCACATCACTCTCAGAAACTGTGCTTTGGACTTACAGCAGTAATGCTGGTTTATGTGGATAATGGAACCAGTTTTCTGCTCCTGTGGTAGAATATGGTCATAAATGAACTTTTTGCAAAGAACTTTTCCTTATAGAACCCTTTACACTGTTTTGACCTTGTACAGAACTCATTCTCCTCTGCAAAAATGGTCATTGCTGTTTAGAGAGATAAAATTATATAACTATCATACATGATTGCCATAACTTGAACCATAAAAATTGAAGGAAAGGGATTTAAAAAAATCAATTTCTATCCTTGATATGTGGTATTATTGTTTCCTCTACTTTATGCTTGAGACTAGCCTTTTTGGTTTTTTTTTTTTTTTTCTTCTTGCAGTAGGGATTAATGTTACTCAAATAATTGGCTTTCTAATTTCCTATGGGAATTATTAAACTGCCTAATAGACTAAATGGTTTAGAGTCATTTCTCTATGGTTTGACTTTAAGGTATTTAGAATTCTAAGGAAGGATTTCAGTTGTTCTAATTTACCCCCAAAATAAATAAAGCTACTCAAGAAGGTTCTGCTCTTTGAATTTTAAGAAATATCTATCTTAAGAAATAGAATATTTCAATGAGCATAAAGCTTTGCTTTTATGTTTTAAAAATTAATTCATTTATTAAATGCATGTATATGTGCATACATGCATGTGCATACATGTGTGTGTTTATATTTAACAAAGGCTGTGACAGTGACATACTTGAAATCTTACAGAAAAAAATTAGGAGTTTGGAGGAGACATTTGAATCTACAGGAAGCTTCACTTTGTGAAAAAACTTAGATGACACTAAATAAACCATAAAATAACTGAAAATGATAGAATTAGAATTTAAGTTGCTGATATTGCTTCTCTACCCACTGTTTGCCTTTATTCTCCCCAGGAGGCTTTAATGCCTCAGATTTCATCTTGCTTGCTCCTATATAGACATTTCCCAACTCTGGCCCAGACTGCAGGGGTCCTGTGGGTCCTGGGTAATCTGTGTGAAGCCAGTGCCTGGACATTCTGGGTGGGTGGCCTCCCGGAATGAGGGGCAAATATGACCAGAATTCTAGCTTTCTTCCATTCAGACTCTTTTTCTCCATTTCCCCTCACCCATCCACAGCTGCCGAGAGAGACAATTGAGTCAATATACCCAGGCTTCCACACAGAGTGGGACTCAGACCTTTTCTCTTGGGGTTCTGCAGTGGACTGAGGGCTGCTCAGACTATGAGCTCCCTACCTGCCAGCCCTCTCTGGTGCTGCTTTCCAGGTGACTCAATCAAAGCAGGGTGTACCCTGAGGCAGAGGGACATCGAATCTGATTGGGCGCCCCATGGGCAACTCTGGACCAGCATGCTTCTTCCAGACATAGTCAGAGATTGATCTTTGGGGACCAGGGACAGACCTTCAGGCTAGATCCCATACCCCCAGGTCTTGACCACATTGCTCAGGGGAATGGAGGGGAGATTTATGAATTACTTTTGGGAGGCAAGGAAGCCTGCATCTGCAGATCAGTGGGAGAGTGCAATGCAGGTCCTAGCTGCAGCATGTTCATGGTGCACTCCTCCCCCCACAGGAAGACCATGATCTCAGCTCAGGGTGGAATCCTGGACAGGGATCCTCCCAGACTTCAGCAGAGTTCTGAGGGAGGTCTGCTGGCTTGAGCTCCTGCCTGCCAGCAGATGCCAGTGGGAAACCTCAGAGCTGGGGAGGGCAAAGAGGAGCAAGGCCCACTCCAGATTGCCAGATTGTGAATCTCAGAAGGCCACACCTCCCCAAACAGATTTGCTGGTTGGGTGGGGACACTTCAGCCCCTCCCTGTTGGCTTTGCTCAGAAGCTGGGAGCAGACTGTTGACCCCTGTTGAAACAGATATCTTGCCAGCTTTTGTGGAGCCTGAGGGTAGGCTCACTCAGCCCAGCCCTACACAGTAGCACGCCCTTACCTGCCTCTGCTGTGGCAGAGTGTTAAGACTCACTTGAAGTTCCAGGACCCCACCCAACATCTGAGGCATTAAAGTGCTTCTCCTGAGGGGCTATAGACAAAAAAACAATTCAGGAAATGAAGGAAAAATTCACTAAAGATATCAATGTATTTTTTTAAAAACAAAAAACAAATGGAACTTCTGGAAATGAAAAATTCATTTAAGGAAATACAAAACACAGTGGAAAGTCTTAAGAATGGACTAGATCAGGCAGAATAAAGAATCTCAGAGCTTGAAGACGACACCTTTGAATTAAACAAGTCAGTCAAAGATAATTAAGAGGAAGGAACAAAGCCTACAAGAAATATGGAATTATGTAAGGAGGCAAACATAAGAATTATAGACATCCATGAGGGTGAATAAGAAAACACTCAAGGGTTGGAAAACCTCTTTGAGGGAATAATTTCAGAAAATTACCCTGGTCTTGCTAGAAATTTATATATCCATGTACAAGAAGCTCAATGAACACCTGAAAAGATTCTTCATAAAGAGGCAAATACCAGGACATATGGTCATCAGACTAGCCAAAGTTAACACAAAGGAGGAACTCCTGTGGACCATGAGGCAAAGACATCGGGTAAATTAGAAAGGAAAATCCATCAGGCTAACTGCAAATATCTTCACTGACACCTTACAAGCCAGAAGGTACTGGGGCCCCATCTTCAGTCTTCTTAAACAGAAGAATATCCAGCCTAGAATTTTATATCCTGCAAAACTAAGTTTCTTATATGAAGGAGGAACAAAGACTTTTTCAGACAAGCAAACACGGAGGGAATTTGTCAAGACCAGCTGCGCCCTGCAGGAAGTACTGAGATCTGCATTTTGCACTATTCATCAAATAGAAACCCACCAGTGTAAAATCACCCAAAAGCTAAAGCTCTGAACCCAGATAAAATAATTGCTCAAGAGGTAAAATAAAACAATAAGGTTCTACCCAAGAGGATGAATGCAAATGCATCCCACTTATCAATTCTTTCAATAAACATGACTGGCTTGAATTCCCCACTCAAGAGACATAGACTGGCTGAATGGATAAAAAAAATACAAGCCAAGTATCTGCTGTCTCCAGGAAACACATCTAACCCACAAGAACTCATTCAGACTGAAGGTGAAGGGATAAAAAAAAATATTCCATGCAAATGGAAATCAAAAGAAAGCAGGTGTAGCCATTCTCATATCAGATAATATAGACTTCAATCAATAAAAGTAAAGAAAGACAAAAACAGTCATTATATAATGCTAAAGGGAGCAATGGTAAAGGGAGCAGTTCATCAAGAAGACATAACAATCCTAAATATTTATGCACCCAACACAGGTGCTACCAGATTCGTAAAGCAAACCCTACTAGATCTAAACAAAGTAATAAACAGCAACATCATAATTTCTGGGGACTTCAGCACCCCACTG
Source organism: Lepilemur ruficaudatus (assembly GCA_963574885.1). Lineage (NCBI taxonomy): Eukaryota > Metazoa > Chordata > Mammalia > Primates > Lepilemuridae > Lepilemur > Lepilemur ruficaudatus. The sequence continues at coordinate 8,050 of CAUYRT010059830.1, read as the reverse complement.
ACAGAACTTGACAGATACTCTGAGTAGAAAATAAATAACAAAACACTGCTCTTGAACAGGACTCGAGAGCACATGGGCCTAACAGACCTTTATAGAACCTTCTATCCAAAAACTTACTGAATATATATTCTTCTCATCAGCACATGGAACATTCTCTAAGGTTGATCACTATCAAAAAGTCCCAAAACAACAAATGTTGTCATGGATGCAGAGAGATAGAAACACTCATACACTGCTGGTGGGACTGCAAACTAGTACAACCTGTATGGATAGTAGTATTGAGATACCTCAAAAAACTAAAAGTAGACCTACCATTTGATCCAGCAATCCCACTAATGGGTATTTACACAAAGAAAGAAAAGTCATTTTATCAAGAAGACACTTGTACTAGAATGTTTATTGCAGTACAATTCACAATTGCAAAGATATGAAATCAACCCATGTGCCCATCAATTCATGAGTGGGTTAATAAAATGTGGTATATGTATACCATAGAGTACTAAGCCATAAAAATATGAATACCTTTTGCAACAATCTGTGCAGAACTGCAGACCACTCTCCTAGGTGAAGTATTGTAAGAATGCAAAAACACCCTGTGTACTCACTGTTAAATTGGAACTCACTGATCAGCACTCATGTGCACAGATTGAAAGTAAAACTCACTGGAAATCATGCTTCCATGTGGGAGGTTAGAGGAAAGAGGAAGGTATAGGTGAAATCATATTTAACATGTACACTGTACATTGGGTGATGGGTATACTTATAACTTTGACTCAGGCAGTCTAAAAACAATCCATGTAATCAAAACATTTGTTACCCCCATAATATTCTGAAATAAACATTTCTCCAAAGAAGACATAAACATGGCCAATAGGTACATGAAAAAGTGCTCTACGTCACTATTTATCAGAGGAATGCAAATCAAAATCAAAATGAGATATCACTTCACACCCACTGGAGTGGCTATTAAAAAAAAAAGATAAATGTTGGTGAGGATATGGAGAAAAGGGAACGCTGCACAATGTGGGAATGTAAATCGACATAGCACTTTGGAAAACAGTATGGATATTCCTCAAAAATTAAAAATACATTGTTGAAAGATTCAACCAAGCTAATTACATATCCATCACCCACCTACAGAAAATCATAGCTTAGGAACAAGAATTTGATCATATTTTGCCTTGTAGATCCCAGAAAGTATACATCTCTCTCCTTTCTTTTTTTTTTTTTTAATTTCAAAATATTACAGGGGCGCAAATGTTTTTGGTTACATATATCGATTTTGTTATGCTTGAGTCAGGGTTATAAGTGTGTCCATCACCCAGATAGTGTTCACTGTACCGTTAGGTAAGTTTTTGCCTATCCCCTCCACACCCTCACTCCTGCTTAATTTCCAATGGGTTTTACCTCCCTCTGTGCACTGTGTGCTCATTGGTTAGTTCCAATTTAATAGCAAGTGCATGTGGTGCTTGTTTTTCTATTCTTTAGATACTTCATTTAGGATAATGATTGAATCTTTCTACAATGTATACATAGATCAACACATTATGTTGTACCCCATAATTATGCATGATTATTATATGTCAGTGAATAATAAATTTTTTTAAAAAGGATAAAAAAATTAAAAATAGAGCTACTATCTGATACAGCAATCCTACTTCTTGGTATTTATCTAAAGAAACTGAAATCAGCATCTTGAAGAGATACAAGCACTCCCATATTCATTGCAGCATTATTCACAATAGCCAGGGTGTGGAAACAACCTAAATGTCCTTCAGTGGATGTATGGATAAAGAAAATGTGATACGTACATACAACAGAATATTGTTCAGGCTTAAAAAAGAAGGAAATCCAGCCATTTGTGAGTATGTTATTTTATATGGCAAATGGGAATTATGGCTGCAGATTGCAGATGGAATTAAGGTTGATAATCTGCTGATTTTAAATTGGGAGATTATTCTGCTGAGCCAAATCACAGTTGCTTAAAAGCAAATGAAGAAGGCAGAAGAAGCTGTGAGAGAGATGCAGTGTGAGAAAAAGTCGACTGGCTATTGTTGGCTTTGAAGACAGAGGCAGGAGGAAGCAAGCCAAGGAAATGTGGTGGCCTCTAGAAGCTGATAAGAGCTCTCAGCTGACAGCCAACAAGAAAACAAGAATCTCAGTCCTATAACTGTAGTGAACTAAATTTTGCCAGCAACTTGCATGATCAAAAAACCAGATTTTCCCTGAGAGCCTCCATAAAGGAATATAGCCCCATCATCACCCTGTTTTTCACTCTTGCAAGATTCTATTAATATGTAGAAATTAAGCTGAGTTTGCCAAAGTTCTGGCATAAAAAAGTGAGATGATTTTATGTCGCTTTAAGTGGCTACTTTTGTAGTAATTTGTTATTACACTAATGAAAAACAAATATAGACAGTTTCCAATTTTGAACAATCATGAAAAAAGTGCTATAAAGCATAAATATAAATGTTTTTATTTAAATATGTTTTCATTTATCTCAGATAAATACCTAGAAATGTTACAGTCAGTTCTCATTATTTGTGGTAGTTATGTTTTGTGAAGCCTCCTTGAAGACTGCATTAGTGACTAATGAGACATTGCTCCTAGGGGACTTATGGGGTCAAGTTCCTGTGAGCCTTTGGTCACAATGTTTTTGTCAACTGATAAATACATAACCTTGTTTTATGTGTGTTTCTGTTTAACGACATCCTATTTATTATATATTGTTGACTAATTAACACTAAACTCGTAGTCAACGGCACTATAACTCATGTCTGAACAAAGCTTTTCCAACACATATATTTTCTCTGCAAGGCACAGCACAGCCTTCTTGTGGTAAGAAACACTAGAAAGCACTTCAACACGATAAACTTGGGGGACATTTTAAACAGAAAAGTCACCAATAAAAAGCACAGAGATAAAAAAAACTAAATAGACTACAAAAGGACACTTATTTACAATATGAGAACTAAAACAAGAAGCCGGAGCATTGCCTTGTTCAGTTTCAGCTGGGAATGTGTAAATTGTGCGATTAAAATTTTTTGCTGTTCTGCACATGTCAGTGAGTGACTACAAAAGTGCTGGTGAATATTGATTTGGGGTTACAGATAAATTTTAGCAAGTAGGCAAATTCACAAATACAAAATCTGTGAATAGTGAAGATTGATTGCATTATTGAATAATGTGGTGAGTGGACAGTTAACTTTATAAGAAAATGCCAAGCTGTTCTCCCAAGTAGCCATACCATTTGCATTCTTACTAGTAACCTACAAGAGTTTCACTTGTCCACTCCCTCACTGTAATTAGTATTGTCAGCTTTTCTGACTTCAGCTATTCTAAAAGGTATGCAGTGGTACCTCATTATGATTGTAATTTACATTTCCCTAATGACTAATAATGCTGAACATCTTTTTCAGTTAATTGCTATCCCTGTATCTTCTTTAGTAAAGAAATTTCTGTTCAAATATTTTGCTCATTTATTAAAAATTGGGTGGTTTTATTTCTCATTGTTGAGTTTTGAAAGTTCTTTCTATATTCTGGATATAAATTAGATATGTCATTTGAAAATGTTTTGTCCCCGGGTGTGCCTTGTGTTTTCATTCTATTATAAGTGTCTTTGGTAGAGTAAATGTCTTAAATTTTGACAAAGTCTAATCATTTTTCTTTTATGAGTTGCTTTTTGGTGCTGTTTCTAAAATATCTTTCTTTAACCTAAAGTAATCAGATTTTCTTTTTTTTCCTTAATAATTCTACAGTTTTCATTAGGTCTATGATCCATTTGTAGTTAATTTTTGTAAAGGATGTGAGGTATAGGCTAATGTGTAGATAGATAAACAGATACATAAATGTCCATACACAGATAAGTAAGTGTCCAATTGTTTCTTAACCATTTGTTGAGAAGACCATTATTTCTCCATTGAATTGTCCTTGCAACTTTATAAAGTATAAATTAACCATATTTATGTGAGTTCATTCCCGGACTTTATTCTGTTTTATTTATCTACATGTCTTTCTTTTCTTCAGTATACACTTCTTGATTAGCATAGCTTTATATTAATAGAAACCTTGAAATTGGGTAGTGTGAGTACTCCAACCATGTTCTTTTCAAAATTGTTTTGGCAATTCTAATTACTTTGTCTTTTCATATAAATTTTAGATTTAGCTTGTTGACAAAAATACTACTGAATTTTGATTAGGATTGCATTGAATCTATGAATCTATTTGGAGAAATCAACGTTTTTAAAATAAAGGTTTTCTAATTCATGAACACGTTATCTCTTTATTTAGGTTCCCTTTGATTTCTTTCATCAGTGTTTTCTGTTTTCATCATACAGATCATGCATATATATTGTTAACTATATATCTATGTATTTCATTGGTGCTATTATAAATAGTATTTCTTTTAAAATTCAATTTCTAATAATTTATTGATAGTTTGTAGAAAAATAATGTAATTTTATATATTGACACTATAACTTGTGACTTTATAAACTCACTTATAGTTCTCGCCCTCCCCTTCCTCTGCTTTTTTTAGATTCCATAGGATTTTCTAAGTAATTTATGAAAAGTGGTTGCTTTCTTTCTTTTCTTTCTTTTTCTTTCTTTCCTTTCTTTCTTTCTTTCTTTCTTTCTTTCTTTCTTTCTTTCTTTCTTTCTTTCTTTCTTTCTTTCTTTCTTTCCTTCTTTCTTTCTTTCTTTTTCTTTCCAATATGTATGCTTATTTCATTGTTTTGCCTTATCTGTATGATGCTGGATAGGAATGGTATGAGTTAACATCCTTGTTTTTCTTAGGTAGGGGAGAAACATCATCTTTCACCAGTGAGTATGAAGTTTGGTGTAGATTTTTAAAAAAATTTGCTACTTATCTGGTTAATGAAAATTTCTTTATATTTCTAGTTTGTTAAGTTTTTTTTCAATTATTAAGAATGGTGAGCATATCAACAAGATGGCTGACTAGAGACATTGCTTGCCAGACGGTCCCGGCCAGAAGATAGGAATTCTGACAAAGGAAAGAGGAGAAGAAATGCAGAGTGGGTGTGGATCACAGAGAGAGGTGCTGGAACCTGCTGGGGATCTCATGGAGGAAAATTGCAAAGCAGAGAAGGTAGAAGATAAAGAAAAAAAGATATTGGCAAAGATCAAACCCAGAGAAGCTCCGAGCCCAGTGAAAGGGTACGGGGGAATAATTCTCACCCTTCCACAGGCATTCAGTGGCCAGCGGGCTACTGAGTTTCTTGGAAGCTTTTCCGCCCCCACGAGCCCAGACATGGGGGCAAACATGGCACAGGGGGGAGAACTTGTGTGATCATAGAGCTTGGACACTCTGTGTGGGGCTCCGCGCAAGGAGAGTGTCGCAAGAGGTCGGAGAGCTGCCTTTCCTCCATCCAAACACTTCCCCTCCCCCCACCATCCACTGCAACACAGAAAGCGGTTTGGGCGGAGAGTTTGGTGAGCGGCTGCCCACCCCTCAGCGGGAGTGCGCTACAAGCTGGGGCTTCTACAGAAAGTGGGACCCATTCCTCTCCCTTAGAGGGCCTGCAGAATATCCAGGATGCCCGATTCAGGAACTCTCTGCCTGAAGGCACTTTGTGGAGTCCCACACCAGCAGGTCAGACAACCAGGTTGGACCTGGGGACCTCCGGACACTAGTGGGTTGCTGAGGACATGGGTTGGGGAGATCCATGAGTTGGATGTGGGTGGCGAGGAAGCCCCTTTGGAGAGATCTGACAGAATACTGTGGGGTTCCGAGATACTGTGAGATGAGAGAGCACTCACCCTTCATTGCAAGAAAACCACCCTGTTTATTTAGGGCAGATTCTATGGTGCAGCCCCGGTTGTCATAGCAACCAGGTGAGGTTCGTTCAGGTTCTGGGACTGACTGCGAGCAGTGGCCCTTCGGCCGGGAGAGCAGTTTGTGCTGAGAAGTAGGTGAGTGGCTCCCTCCTTCCAGCGGGCATATTCTCCAGGCTGAGTCATCTGCAGAGAGGGGCCCATGACTCTTTCTCTATGGACTTGTGGACCCTGGGTGCCCAATTTTGGAGTTCCCTTCCCACCAGCATTTTGCAGGGATGCACACTAGTGGGACAGACATGAAGGCTGGGGGAGAAGTGAGAAACAGTCATATTGTGAATCTCAGACAGCCCCATCTCCACAAGCAGACTTTATGGCTGAGTGGGGCCACTTCAGAATCTCCCAGGAGACTTTCCACAGAAGTTGGGAGCAGACATTTGAATGCTGTTGAAACAGCTATCTTACCAGATTCTGTGAAGCCTGAGGGCAAGCCCACCCAACTCAGCCCCATCCAGGCTCACTTCTGCATCCACCTCTGCAGAGAATAAGGACATACCTGTAAGTTGCAGGGCTAGAGTCAGGAACCAAAACAACACAGCAGTCTGTTCCTTCCAGCAAACACCAGCAAACATCATTTTTGTAAAATGCTTTTTGTTTTCTGCATCTTTTGAAAAAAATTTGTTGTTTTTCTTCATTATTCTGTTTATATGATGAATTATATTGATTCTTAGATGTAGAACTAGCCATAGATTCCCAGGGTAAACCTACTTGGTTGTAATTTGTTATCATTTTTATATATCGCTGGATGTAATTTGTTATATTTTGTTGATAATTTTTGTGTCTGTGTCCACAAGATATGTTGGTCTGTAGGTTTTCTTCCTTGCAATGTCTTTGTCTGCTTTTGGTATTTCCAGCCTCACAAAATAAGATGGAAACTGTTATCTCTTTTATTTTTGGAAAAAATATTGTGTATAACTGGTATTATTTCTTCCTTAAATGTTTGGGAGAATTCACTATTGAGAATTCACTATTCACTAATTCACTATTCACTATTTGAGAGAATCCAGACCATCTGGGTCTGGATTATTTTTTTTGTTAAAATGTCGTAGTAATGTTTAAAAAAATAATTGAGCACCTGTTATGTATCTGAAATATTGGTCACCTTCTCACACATTTTCTCAATTATTTCCATCATATATGTATTACTTCTGTAGCAAATTTTGAATTAGGATCGCATGAGGAATTGATAGGAAGAAAAAGCAATATATAGGTTTGAATCAAAGTAGACATTATTTTGTTAATATTCTTTATATTTCACTGAAGAAGCTGAAATATTTTCATGGAAGAAATAGACTGGTAGTTAAAGAGGAAGTAAACTTGTGACCTCATATTACATCATGACTCCTTTGAGCCATTTTCTCCTATCTACAATATGTGTATAATGTTTCATAAAAATACATTGCAACAGGTAAAGTATTCTGAATTGATGTGTAATTCATAAATGACCAAATTAGTCAGATTTTAATGCAATATAAACACTAATTTTTCATCAAATAAAAAATATCAAAGATTTAAGTTATAACTGTGAGAGAAGCAATTAGTTGTTAGTCAATGTATATATTCCCCTTGTTTTCTTGGTACATAGTGAGACTTTATTTCCCAGTCTCTTGGGGATATTTGTGGCTATGTGGCCAAATTGTAATCAGTGTTAGTGTTACATGAAAGGAAGTATTGAATGCCAATTCCAGTCTTGGTTCCTAGTGATCTTTTGTATACAATCTTTCATGTTTTATTCTCCTTCAGGCTGGGTGGGATTGTGACAATTGATGACCTTGAAAATTGTAGGACTACTGTGAACCTAGGTTTCTGAATTATGGCATGAATGAGAGTTACTCTGCTAACACATTCACCTGTCCAGTAATGCTGTGTGAAAAACAGAATAATCTAATGTGTTTGGATCATTTGAGGATATATTTGTTAACAGTAACCGGTGTTACCCTGATTTGTACAATTAAACAGAGTGAGAGTTCTATCCTAATGCTAATATGATTTTCTTTTTTTCATTTTTTTGAGTTTTTAACTTTTTTTTTTTTAGCATATTGCTTTGATTTTATTATTTTTTTTCTTTCTTTTTTTTTTTATTGGGGGAAAACTACAAAGCATTTACAGTACAATGTTTACAGTCACAATTTGTAGTGAACTGATTTCCCAAAATATATTACCACTCAAGTTGACTTATCTTGTTACATTCAAAAAT
>CAUYRT010059829.1:0-75540 GCA_963574885.1 Lepilemur ruficaudatus | reverse complement strand
GCTCTGAAGGGTGAGCATTCCATATCACACTTTGAATGGTTATATGAACCGTTGCAAAAAGTAGGCAAACTTAAAAGGTGATGTGACAAGGCTCTCTTTAACCAAGTGCCCATCAATACATGAGTGGCTTAATAAAATGTGGTACATGTATACCATGGAGGTCTACTCTGCCATAATGACAAAAATAAAAAAATAAAAAACGGTGAACTACCTATTGTATTATCTGGATACAGCTGGAGCCCATTCTTCTAAGTATCCCAAGAATGGAAAAACAAACACCACATGTACTCACCATTAAATTGGTACTAACCAAGCAAACTAATGTGCACATATGGGAAGGTAACATTCACAAGGTGTCAGGCAGGTGGGAAGGGGGAGGAGAGGATGGGTAAATTCACACCAAAGGGATGTGGTACAGGCCATCTGGGGGATGGGCACTCTGACTCGGGAGGTGCAAGGGCAGTTTATGTAACCAAAGCATTTGTACCCCCAAAATACGCTGAAGAAGAAAAAAAAAGAGTCCCATGGCAGAAAAAAGAGACCTGTTCTCTATTGCTGTGGACAGTAGAATTAGGGCCAACTTGTGAAAAATAACAGAGAGTCAGAAATTGGCTCATCATCAATCATTATATTTATAATAAATAAGCAACAACTAAATCCATAGAAGAGATTAATCCACAGAAGCAAACACCATTATCAAGTTCTCAAATTTGATTAGATTGTTAACCTTAAAACTTCTTTTAACACTGTCTTATATTTAACATTAAAAATATTTTATAACTAAAATACAAATCAATATTATTCTTGCCACAAAAGATATCCAATAACTTCAAAGAACAAAAAATATTCTGCAAACAGAAGACGTTATTGTCACCATACACAAGAAAGCACCCCTCTAGATAAGGATAAAAAAATTTTTTTTGGTGTTTTTTTTTTTTTTTTTTTTTTTTGCTTAAACAACAAAAATTTATTTTCTTACAGTTTTGGAGGCTAGAGGCCTGAGATCAGAGTGGCAGCATCATCAAGTTCTGGTGAGGGCTTTTTCCTGCTGTCTTCTCATTCTGTCCTCAGCGCATGTGTGTGTGTTGGGGTGGGGCTCTCATGTGTGCTCTCTGGTATCCCCCCCCCCATATGTGTTATGCTATGTTATTTATTTATATTTCAGAATACTACAGGGATACAAACGTTTTGGTTACATAAATTACTTCTGTACCATTTGAGTCACACAAGTGTGCCCATCCCCCAGATAGTGTGCATTGTACCCGTCAGGTGTGAATTTACCCATGTCCTCCTCCATGCCCATCTGTTTGATTTCTGATGAATGTTATTTCCATATGTGCACATAAATGTTGATTGATTAGTTCCAATTTAATGGTGAGTACAGTGGTGTTTGTTTTTCCATTCTTGCAATACTTCACTTAGAAGAATGCTCTCCAATGCCATCCAGGCTAATAAGAGCATGTGTCAAAGAAAACAAGAAGTGAGCTTGGTAAAATGGAGTTTGGCTAAGGGACTTGAAGTGCCTTTAAGATATGATCATCTATATACATCTGTCACTGCTCTAGCTGGATTATCGCATAATCTTCTAACTAGTCTACACAGAACAGTCAGAGTGATCTCTACAAATGTATCTAATATTCCCTAATTTAAATCCTCTCATTGTTTCTGACTAAATTTATAAGGTCCACATCCAGTATAGAGACCTGCTTGGGCCTCAGTGATCTGGACTTCTCATCTCTACAAACTGTCTTCAACCACTCTTCCCCTTGGTTCACTGCATTTGGACTGTACTAGCTTTCTTTCTGCTTCTCTACTTGGCTAAGCTCAAGAGCGCAACCACATTCAGAGACCCTCAGCTCTTTCTGTGGGTATAAGGACAAGCCCGCCTGTGTGGCTGATTTGGGGCTCACTAAGCAGCTAGTGTCCCTTCTCCAATCCATGGGAGTTTATGCATACCTTACGTACCTAGGCAGTGTCCCACTCCATTTCAATTCCATACCCACTCAACTCTGGACTCCTACAGTGGTCAATGTAGCTTATGGCATTTTGAAGGAACAGAACAGAGCTATCTAAAGAGGTCAGGGCACCTCTGTTCTCTTCACTAGGATCTGCTTTTATCCAGATCTCATTACTCAGATACTAACTCAAATGTCACTTTGAAAAGCATTCCAAAACAGCTACCTTGGCACTCTCTAGCATATTGTCTTATTTCCTCAATAGTGTTTAATGTCATCTGATAATTTCTTATTTGTTTCTTTCAGTACATTAAAGTTCCATGACAGTGAAATCCTGTTTGTCTTGTTTGACAGTTATACCAGAGCCTAAAATCATGCCTGAAACACTTTAGGAGGTCAACAGCCATTTGCTGAATGGACAAATATTCTCCAATAATCACTGGAGAAGCACTCTATCTTTTTGAGAACAAAATTATAAATTGTTCACACGCACAGAGCAGTGTATGAAAATATGTTTAGGTATGAAAGAGAATGACAACAGGAGGGCTAACAGACACTCACAGTGAATTGCATAATAAACTGAATTTCAATGAACAAACACAGCTCAGAGAATTTATAATACTGGGGAGCAAAGAGAGAAGAGTTTAACTGTCCTAGCCAGGTCTTAAACTCTAGGAAACAAATAATAGGAGGTGTAAATAATAGAAAAAGAGTATAACTGTAAAAAATAATTTTCTGGGCATGGAAACACAGTGAAGAAGAAGAAAAATAAATGTATTTTAAAATAGTTTTCATATGTAGGAAAATTCATCAGCAATTCATTAAAAATAAAGGAAACTTCAGTGGAACTGAGAAATCAAATCCAGATTTGTACATTTATACAATCAATACTGTATAGGTAATAGGGAGATCTTTGTAGGGAGATAAATTTCCCTTAAGAAAAGGCCTTACATTGAGGTAAGGCTGGATCACTTAACCTCTTACAACCTCGATATTTTATCAGTAAAATGGACATAATGATAGCACATTGCCTAGCTCTTCGATTAGCTTACTTGTAAAGGGTAAAATAGAATGGCAGAGTAGGCTGAAGGACCAGGGGTGCGAGTGCAGGGTTGTGTTAGGTGGGATAAGATGGAATGCAGAAAAGCAGTAAGGCTGATAGGTGGCTCAACATACATGGAAGCTTCTAGATACAGGTGGATAAGGAAAAAGGAGAGACAATAAGAAAGTGGTGAGAAGTGATGAGCTTAGTAAGGGCATAAGTAAGAAAGTAAGCTTTTGAAAGAAAGAAACAATTTCTTCAATGACTGGAAAACAACAACAAACTAATACAGGACAGGGACAGTCCTTTACTATGAAAATAAAGGAACAGGAAAAACAAGTAACAAGAAAGAATGCTGCCAACATATAAAAAGCTCATTGTCTTGCATTCAAGAAATAATTCACGAAATATAATAAAGCAATTGCATTTATAAAACAGGATCTCACAGCAAACATACATGAGCTCAGAGAGTATATAGTGAGGTAGCATCTACAGACAAATCATTTGCAGACAGAACTAAAGGAAGAAAGAAGCTAAGAAAGAAAAAAAAAAACCTTTATGGAAACAAAGAACTAGAATAAAAGCAAACAGACACTGCTGAACATACAGAAAGAGACCCGAAAAATATGATTGAGAAGATCAAGGAAATTAAGGTGGAAATAAATTCAGTATATAAAAGAATTACCAAAATATAGGTATATATGGAGCACCAAAAAAAAAAAAAAAGAGAGAGATTCCTAATGATGAATATGCAATGCTTCAAAAGTAAAGGAATAATAACATATTTAAAAATAAATTTATTTTTCAGAAAAAATGGTTTAAAACATGTTGAAGATACATAATGCTTCAGAATAAAAAAAGATTTATAATGATCACTATCAAGACATATTTATTAAAATTCCTGAATCTTAAAGGTAAAATACTTAGAGTGTACAGGAAAAGATGTCCAGTTACCAATAAAAGTAGAAAGGTAGTTATTCCCTTAGTTTCCTTCACAAGAACATTCAGAATATAGAATTGCTTTTATGTTCATCAAGAAAAAAAACTATGATCCCCAAATTTTATGCCCATGTATTGAGTACTATGAGTTGGTCAGCTTACTCTGCATATCATCTTCTTTTTAGTATTTATTCCAAGACTACAGATGAGAGGAAGGCAAAATTTATACTTCCGAGACTCACTTGCAGATACGGTTCTAATTTTAAATTAGGATCCACCAGTTAGATGTACTTAAGTGAGTTTGAAAGGCAGAAGTGCTGTAGAATTGACCTCTCTGCCTTTCTTTCAGCAAGCATGAAGAGGGATTTTCTGCAACACTCTATTTTTGATTCTCCATATTTCTAGGTGTCATGGTGTGATGGTGTCAGTATCTTCTTAATTCTGGTAGCTTCTTAATTCTGGCTTCCTAAACTCTGATTGCAGCTATAGGTTTATGGATCGAATTCAATGTCTGCAGTGTTTGCCTAAGAGGTAATAGTTTTGCTGTTAGATGAGTTCTGTATTATTCTGTAAGTCACTTCTATAGACTATGTAAAATTATTACCGTGGTTTTTGTTTCCCTGCATTAAACTCTAATTAATAAAACTAAGTTATTATGCAATTATAAATGTAATAAACAAACATGTTTTAAAAGTTGAGAATCAGAGAACAGTGACATGATCCCTTCATGAAAATAGTAGTAGAGTATGAATTTCAACTAACCAAGAAGTGAATAGAGAAACTATCACAAAAGGGCTAGAAAAGAACATTGAATAAGTTCAACTGATGGATATTAATATCATGACTGCAAAAAAATTAAATATCATTAGCTTTGTCCATGTAAAAATTATGTAGATGACAAAAGCTGGGAGGGGAAGGAACACAGTAGCTGAGAAGCTGTTTCAATATTTTTACAGCTAGGAGCAAGGCTAGCACTTAAAGCTAAGTACGGAAGTACTATTTTAATATATTTAAAAGTAAAATAATAATAAAACTATATTGGTGATGGAAAAGAGAAAATTGAGGAACTAAATTAATGTGGACTAAACTAATCTTACCATTATTTATCATGGGAAATGCAGAAATATTTCAAAAACTAGAGGAATAGTTATAAATTTAAAAGATCAACTTTTCAAATTATTAAAATATAGACAGACCACCAAAGGAAAAAACAGATTATAAAAAAGATACATAAAATTAATAAAAATACCAGAACTAGACCTGTTATATCAATAAGTGTAAATGGTTTAAACAATGTAACATTAAGTCCAAAAGCAAAGTTCAACTATCTACTACATACAAAATATACATTTAAAACAAAATCACTAAATGGGCTATATAAAAATAGTAATAGTTTTTGCAGCATTATTAGTAATAAAACATGACAGGAAACAATTTAAATGTCTCTCATGGATATTATGATACATTACACAATGGAATATCATGTATATAGCTCCTAGAAAATGAGGCAGCTCAGTAACTATTAATGTGGCAGAATCTCTATGATACATTAAGTAAAAATTTTTAAAAATATATGCAGAATAGTATATATCTATTATTTGGTTTTTTATACACATAAATATATACATAAAAATGCTTATAGTACATAAAATGTCACTAGAAAGATACGTAAGTAAATGGGCAAAAATGATTGTCTCTAAGTAAAAGGAAAATGTGGCCAGAATTAGAGGTGAGAGAGAGATTTACTTATTACTACATACTCTTTTTACCTTTTCAGTTTTTATCGGGTATATGAATTACCTATTTTGTTAAACTTTTTTTTAAGCTTTCAAGTTAGTAGGTTCTGAGTTTTGAATTCCGGGTTTGCCATTTACTGGTTGTGCGAACTTGAATCAGCTTCCTTATCATTGCAATGCAGGTAATAGTGTTAATCAACTCACAGGGTTGTTTTAGCCACCTGAAGGAACTAGAATACTAGAACGTTTGACCTTACACATTACCCTATAATTCTGTCCTAAGAGTAATGCGTTGCTTCACTGGACAATTTTGTAAAACCAGTTCAGTCCTTGAAGTCTTCTTACAAATGTAAAAACATCAGCTAAAAACAGGACTTTCTACCTGAAATGTTACATAACATTTCCCTAATTTTTCCAATCATTTTTCCCAAAATTATTTTAAAAGTTTTCCCCAAATGATCTAAATTCTGTCCTTTGCAATAGACCTTCCAAAATAAAATATTTACTGAAATGGGTAACAAATAACATCAAAGAATAAAGATGCTACGGTGAAGCAGCTGGTGATGGCGTTTCCTCCTTTATGAAAACTGGATCTGAACATGGTCCTGTATATAAATTTGCCATAGCTAACATTGACTCATGAACAGGAAACCTCTTGAGTTTAAAAAAACTCCATTTTTAATCCAATTATCTTAATTATCTTGTTTTCATTTACCAAAAATATCTAGAAAGTTGCTTCAACTCTCTCCTTCACTGTGCCTCTGCAGACACGGCTCCATACACTAATATACTCTTAAAATTTCCTAATAACTTCTATCGAAGTAGTTGCTAATTGTGGAGCTCATTTTCCTAATAGTTATAAAAGATTCAGAAGGCAAATGGTGCTTTGAAGGAGCTGTTTTTCTTGAAAGTGCTATTAAAATAAATTGAATTTATAAAAACGGTAACATCAAAGCGCTCACTGTATAAGAAAATACATTCTAAGTAGAACGGGAACATGCAAGCTGAACACTCATAGCCTCCAGCCCATTTCTCTCTGTTGTGCCCAAGGAATGTTTATTTTGGGGTGAGAAGAAAATCTCCTGAACACTTTTATACAGTCTACCTTGATTCTAGACCCTGACCAGAGGGACAAAGAAAGCAAGTTTCTCATAGCCTCTCATATGAGTGTAGATGACCAGTACTCATGACAGCCAATGGCATGTCCTAGCTATTTTATTATTTTGTGGTACACAGATTTCTAAATTGTCTAGTAATAGTTGACTTCTGGAAGGATATAATTTACCCAAAACCAATATTCAAAGCAACAGCAGTCCTGATTTTTTTTTTTTTTTTTTTTTAGACAGAGTCTCACTCTGTTGCCCAGGCTAGAGTGCTGTGGCGTCAGCCTAGCTCACAGCAACCTCAAACTTCTGGGCTCAAGCGATCCTACTGCCTCAGCCTCCCGAGTAGCTGCAACTACAGGCATGAGCCACCATGCCCGGCTAATTTTTTCTATATATTTTTGTTGGCCAATTAATTTCTATCTATAGTAGAGATGATGTCTCGCTCTTGCTCAAGCTGGTCTCAAACTCCTGAACTCAAACGATCCTCCCGCTTCAGCCTCCCAGAGTGCTGAGCCACCACGCCCTGCCAACAGTTCTGATTTTTAAAGTAGTTTTTTCCAAACAGTATTATGTAAGCATATGCATTGTTGCTAGGGAATTTGGAAACTATTGATATAACAATGGAAGAGTGAGCTTGCACTTCTTCCTAAGTTTCCATATGAAAAAGGCAATAAAACCTAAGACCCTATTTGTAATCAATTTTAAATTTCACCAATTCGGGGGTTGGGGGAATAGATCCACATCTGAGGGATGCGGTGAGCATTGTGGAGGGGAGGGGCATGCTTGAAATGTAGTTGGGGATGGGAATTAGGGGGTCTCAACAGGGGGAAGGAAATGTTCTAAAACTGATTTGTGTGAATAGCTGTGTAACTTGGTTAATTTACTAATAATCATTTAATTGTACAGTTTAAAAAAATTAATGTTTATCTCTTGGTGGTAAAATTATGAGTGTTTTTTATTCTATTTGGTTTTTTTTTTTTTGGCTTTCCAATTTTTTCAATGAATTTTGTCAGAAAAAAATATTTCCCATAAACTCAATTACCCAGAGGACATCTAATAAACAGGAGTAATAATACATACCTATCTAGCCATGAGAGTCAAATGATATCATGTATATAAAGCCCATAGCAGATATGTGCCCATATCTGACACATAACAGGTGATTAACAAATGGTGGCTGATATATACATAAAATTGCCATAGTAAAATAGTAGCATAATTATTAAGAGTTTAGTCTCTGAAGGCAGGTAATCTGGCTTTGAATCCAATTCACAGATGCTCTTATGAGCAGTGAATATGGTAATATTTGCAAATTGTTTAGCAGAGTTCCACTTACTTAATGAATTAAAAATAAATGTAGTATACTGTATTTAATTATCATAAAATATTTTCTGTAATTATTCTATTAAAATTATAGATATTTTGAATAAAAATAAAATTCCTTCTTATATAATTAATATTTGCCTATTTCTAGCATATATATCAACAAGTGGTTTACTTTTATATAATAACTGGAAAAATTGGCTGGGCATAGTGGTTCATACCTATAGTTCTGGCTATAGGAGGGAGGAAGGAGGCTGAGGAAGGAGGATCATTTGAGCCCAGGAGTTTGAGGTTATGATAAGCTATGACAGTGTCATTCCACCCCAGCCAAGAAGACAGTGAGATTCTGCCCCCCCCCAAAAAAACAAACAAACGAAAACACCCTAAAAAAAAAACCCTGGGAAATTGTAAAGTAAATTTTGACTTTACCCAAAGTCAGTTTACGCCATCTTATGTTATTGGAATTAACTTCAAATGTGATGACTTTCTACTTAGCTTAAATGATGAAAGAATATAAAATAACTGTTTGTTGAGTTCTGTTATGTACCAAGCCTCCTCTGCTAGATGTTGAGAAGCCAGTGGCAAGTAAAAACACAGTCTGGATCCTGATAGACTCATTATCTAGTGAAAGAAGACGACAGGAATCAAATCACTAAACTGATAAAGGTGTGACTGTAATACGGCTGACTGAGTGATGTGAAGGACATGATGCCATGGCAACTTTTTATAAAAGAAAATCACGTTGTCACATAGGTCAGAAAAGGCTTTCCCTGAGAATGAGCTGACTGAGATATGATGGGTGAATAGGAGCTAACTATGTAGAAAAAGGTAGGAAGATGATTCCGAGCAAAGTATTTTAACAGTATCAGAAACAAAGGAACAGTGCAAGAGAAAGCTGGACACATTTTAGAAACTGAAAATCTGTGTGACTGGAATTCAAAGAGCAGGACACTGAAGAGTTACAAAGAGGTGTCAGGCCATCTCTTGGATGGTTTTGACCTTGATTTTAAAGGCAATGAAAAGTCATTAAGGAATTTTAAGCAGGAGGATCACAGGGTCATAATTACATTTCGAAATAGCCCACTCTGGCCATGGCATGGAGAACATCTTGGCATGGAGCAAGAATGAACGTAGAAATGCCACTTAAGAGACTGCTATAAAAGCCAAAGTCAGGGTAGGGTGGTAGTGATGGAGGGAAGCAGAGAGATTTAGGAGATATTACATTTCATTAGAGTTTTTGATTTCATTTGGAAAATTACTCTCAGAAAATGTTATGTGTATGAGCTTATACCAACTTTTATGTGTAAGAATAGTATCAACCCTGTTTTTTTTTTGTGTGTGTGTGTATGTAATTGAACATAATAATTTTGGTGTTTAAAGGTAGTGTGCATTAAGTAACATAAGCCAAAGGCACACCTTCATTTTTCTACTTGATAATTTATATTTTCTCCAAAAAATCAAAAATATTTACTAATAGTTGTTCATATGGAAAGGGGATTGACTCATTGCAATCTTTTGCAACGAATGATTATATTTTTTCCCACAGTGGAAGTAAATTTGTTCTCAATTATAATATAAAAATCATAATGTAAATTATTTGTCTTGAGAAAAATCATATTTTGTGATATAAAATTAAGAGATAAATTTGTTTTGGAATGCTGAAATATACTATATAATCAAGTAGGAAATAGTTTAGTTTTGTTATAATTTACTGATTCCACAGTTATTCTGTAGCTTAACATCATTTTGGAAATGTCAAGTATATACTAGAATTTGTTTTCCCCATCTACTTTTAGTTTAAACTACAGTGTAAATGGATAATAAATCAAATAGAGAAACACTAATATATTCAACATGGGAAAACACCTTGACTTTTCTCTTTAACTTTCTTATTAGCATCAGTTACCTCAGAAACAAAACAAACTTAAAAAAAAACAAACTAAATCAGATGTAACAATTCATGTGAAATGTACATCCTACATTTCAGAGATTATAATGCTAAAAAAATCATCCATTTTAAGATAATCTTTATACTTTTAATAACTAGTGTATTTGCGATCGTTTTTCCAAAACTGGTTAAGTATCCCTTCAGCAACTAAGTGAGCTATTCAATATTTAAGACATAGCTAACGTGCGTGGTCTTTGGTGAAGACTTCCATGTCTCAGTGTAACAAAATCAACTGTTTCTCTCGTTGTGCCACCGCTCATGTGGGGACTTAGCTCTACTCTTTTGCTGATCACTGTCTGCAATGATAGGTCTCTGTGTTTTTTTTTCTTTTTCATCTCACTATAGTACCTAGCACAAAGATTAGCATATATTAAAGCCTCAATAAAGAAATATTGCATGAATGACCATGATCCATTAGTCATATTTTCTAAAATGTCCTTTTAATAACTCATGCCCCTCAATTTTATAAGCTCATTATGTGGGTAAATTTCTTTTTGTTTTTTTTAAACACAAACAATATATTGGCCCTTAATAACCTATACACACAAATATTCATATAAGGTAAATAGTAACATTTTATGGAAATGTCCATAAAAAGTGAATAAAGAATTACATATGTACTAAAGATAATTTTTTGAAAACCCATCTTATACTTTGCAAAGGCAAGATGCTGTGTCCTGGTTGTACAGATAGTTAACAGCATAGTCAGCACTGAATCTAGTTTGCCTAAATTTAGGAAGTATTCTTGTTACTCCCCTGTAATATTTAGTGTAGTAGCATTTTTCAAATTTCTATCATCTGTGTATAATCAGTATTTTTATTTAATATTTTTCTTTAAATCAACTCACTTTAAACAATTTATATACTTTGTTACTATAATAAATGCAAAGCAACTATTTTTATAGTATATACTAATATTTGGTATTCATTGCCCCATCTCTTTTTTGTTCCCCATTTCCAAATTTTTTGTCCTCTTTTGGATTAGTCAAATGTATTTGTTATTCCTTTTTTCTCCTCTATTGGCTTGTTTGTGTTATCTATTTTATGATAGTGGTTATTCCTAAATATGAAAAGGTACATCTTTGCTTACTGAAGTCAACTTGAAATTAGTACTTTCATTTCCTGAGCAATGAATGAAACATAATACTTAACTCCATTTACACAACATTATTGCTATTTATTTATTGCTACTTATATCATAGACCACATATTATATTATTTCCCTTTAAGAGTCAATATCCTTTTATAACTACCTATTTTCCCTTTCCAGTACTTTCCAGTCTTTTCTAAGGCTCTGTGCTTCTTGAAATTATTTTCCTTCAATCATTCTTTTAGTATTTCTTGTAGGAAAGATAGGCTGCTGCTGAATTCTTTCAGTTTTTGTTAAAGAATATTTTCTCTGGGTATAAAATTCTACGTTAACTTTAAAAAAAAAATCTCTAGTCCTTAAAGATGTCATTTTATTTTCATCTACCTTCTGTAGGCACTGTTGAAAAATTAGATTTAAATCTCATTTCTTTGAAGATAATATACCTGGCTGCTTTAAAATTTCTCTCCTTGTCTTTGGTACTCAACAATTTGACTACAATAAACTTTACTGTGATTGTTTCTTATTTACCCTGCTTGGATGTTCTTAAACTTTTTAATCTGTAATTTGGTATGATTAATCATTTTTGGAAAATTTTTAGTTGTTTTAAAATATTGATTTTCCAATATAATATATGTCTTTGCCCTCTCCTTCTGGAATTCCAATTACAAATAGCTTTGAATTTCTTATTGTAGCTCACATATTTCTTATGCTGCTTTTTTTCTTTAATTATTATTTTTTCTCAGATCTTCTTACAAATCTTCAACTGCTTATCTTTAGGTACATCCGTAGTATCTTCTCTATGATCCTTCTCTTGTTAAACTCATTCCATGAAGTTTTAATATTATATATTATATTTAGCAGCTCTAGAATGCCAATTTCAATGTGAAATTCTCTTGAAATATATGAATTCAATATGAAATTCTCCGTATACTCACATATTTAGTGCACTTGTCCTTCTGTTAATATATTAAAGTGTATATTTACTAAATCTAATATTGGATTATTTGTTGGTCTGCTTGTTTCTTTTTATTATTGGTCACATTTTCTTTCTAATCACATGTTCAGTAATATTGTATTGTATTGCATATTATGTATTAAAAAAAGATGATGGCTCGGGTTGATCTCATCTTCTTTTCTGCAGAGCGTTCCCCTTTCTTTCTGTAGGGGAGATAGGAGGTATTGGGAGATGTTAATCACTTCTACCCAGTCATGAATTGAGATGTGTTATTGGCCAGGCTGGTGTTTTAGTAGGAATTTGTTCATTTATGATTCTTTCTTGTTCTTTAGGCATGTCTCAAGTTTTTGCCTGAGGGACTAGTGGGTTTCTACATCCTTATCTCTAAATAACTAAGGGAAATTCAGTAAGCCTTTGAAGGTTTTGAGTTTTGCTGTTTGGCCTTCCATTTTATGATATTTTCAAATTTGATACATATCTTGAGATGGCCATGAACTGTGTGTCTTAAGTAGACCTGTTTCTCAAGTGGGATTTTGTTTCCTTAATTCTGTGAAAGTGTGGGGGAAAGTCAGACTGCTCTATAAAGCTCCCTGGCCTTCAGCATGAGCCCCAAATTCAGCAAATGGACCATGAGAAAAACAGATAGGATTCGGTGCTCTTAGAATTTCTAAAATGTTGTTCAAATCCAGCAAAGACATTTTGTTAATTTCACTTTCCCCTTTGTGTGAGCAAAGCCTGATTCTTAATTCATACTGAGAATTGGAAATTACTTCCAGAGAAGAAAGCAATAGGGCTCCAATTTTGCACCTTTGAAAGCCGTGTCTTCTTTGGAATTTCTGTTTATTTAATCCTCTTTATTTTTACAGCTCTCTTTTCTTAGAAACTATTAAATACCAGTTATTTAAGACTCTAAGAGTCTTAAATAAAAAGATATTTGCTGATATCTTTTGCTTTGTAATTTGAGACATCTCATACATAGCTTAAAACTTGATGGATTTCTTAGTTATTCATGGGAAAACCAAGATTTGCTGTGGAGACTCATGAAGGCTTTCCTGACTTGAGTACACAAAGACCATGTGGAAAGAAGAGATAAGGAACAAGGAGCTCCTATCTCCTTATGGGGTTTCCTACATCAAACTTCAAACAGGTCTGCTTTCAGTGGTTTTATATAGCCAACTTATAACCAATGAGCCATTTAATACAGGATTCTATAGCTTCAAAACCATTCTTGATGATCACTTAGTGTACTGTAGCTGAAAAACAAACTAATTTTTCTGCTAAGAAGAAAAATATTATGATAGAAGTTAAAGGGAAAGACAGAGGAAAAAAGATATAGTTTGATATTTTTTGATCAAAACAGCAGGCAAAAAATTTTGCATTTTCAAAAAATTCTGAGAGAAAAAAAGCGGGGGTGGGAAGGTGGGGGGAAGATGGCTGACTAGAGACATCAGTTGCCACATCCTTCTGCAGGGAAGGAAGGGCTTCAGATAGAGGAGAGAGGGGAATGGGAAAAGCTCAGGTGTAGTTCACAGGGAAAGGTGCTGAAGTCTGCTAGAGACTTCGTGGAAAGAAACTGCAAAGTCGAATAGAAAAAAAAAAAAAAAAGATATAAACAGAGATCAACCCCGGAGAAGCTCAGAGTCCAGTGAAGGCGGTAGTTGGGGGTTTCATTTCTCCTTCCCACTCACCTCTGGTGGTCAGCAGGCTGCCAAGCTGCTTGGGAGCTTTTCCACCTTCACAAGCCCATGCGCTGCTGCAACCACTGAACTGGGACCCTCTTGAACATAAAGCATCGAGCTTCCAGCCCCTTCAGGGTCGGCCCCAGTGGCCACAGCCATGAGCCAAGAGGATGGACTCCATACTGCTTCTCTGTTCATACCAACCTTTTCTGCATCCCAGAGAGCTCAAGCCCTTCAGTTTTCACATCACCTGCCTCCACACAGACAGGTCCCAACTCCTTCCCAGAATGCAGTGGGCCCCAGAGAACTCATGTGATCCCAGAGCTTGGACATTCCATGCAGGCTTCCTTCCAGGGAGAGAGACTAGAATAATTGGAGTGCTAACTCTCTTCCATTCATCTTTTCCTCTCCCACACCTCCCCTGCCCACTGCAGCTGAGAGGGGCCACTGAACCAGGACTTTTAAGAGCAGCACCCTGCACTCTGTTGGTGCACCCTCCAGTCTGAGGTTTCCATAGAGGCAGGGGCCCACACTTTTCCCCTTGAGGACCTGCAGTGGACCTAGGGGCGCTCAGTCCTAGAGTTCCTTGCCTGCCGACCCTCTCTGGAAATGCCTGCCCATGAGATAGGAATGCAGCCAGATTCCACGCCCCCAGGACTCAATCGGGTTGCTTGTGGGCATAGAGGGGAGAATTGAGAACTAAACTCAAGTGGTGGAGGGGCCCACATAAGCAGAAAAGAGGGGAGTGCAGAGTGGATCCAAGCGGCAGCAAACTAATGAAGCACACATTCCCTGCAGAAAAAATATGCCTTTGGACTGGGGAGAGTCCACAGGTGGGACCTGCGATGCCATTGCTGGTGAACATGGTAAATTCAGGCACCTGTTTAAGCCAGACACTGGAAGGAGCCTCTCTGGGCAAGGGAAGAGCAAGGAGGGGCAAAAGTCACTCTCAATAGCCAGTTGGTGATTTGCAGATGGCCCCTTCCCCATCAGCAGACTTCCAGTTTGGTGGGGCCATGTCAGCCCAGTCCTGGGGACCTTCCCTGGCAGCCTGGAAACTGACCTTTGATCCTGCCAAGACATTTCTAGCGCTACGTCTATGGAGCCTGAAGGCAGGCTCCCCTGACCTAGACCCACCCAGGCTCATTCCTCCATCCACCTCTGCAGTGGTGGAGAACAAGCAATTCCCTGGGAGCTCCAAGGCTCCTCCCACTGCCTGGGGCATTCAAGTACTTCTCCTGAGGGGCTAGAGCCAATTACAGGCACCGAAGAACAACTCTACAATTGGCTGTTTCCTGCAAGCACCAATTTCTGACAGGGAGAACCATACAGCCCATTACAGCATCTACTGATAAATCAAACAAGGTGTTGCTGATTGTTACTCAAAAGCACAACCCAACATCTCAGAGATTAAGGTGGGAATTCCAGTACAATTCTCACAGCTGGGGGGAGAGGAAGATAGCAGAATAGAAGCAGCCCAAGGGGACACTGTTTTGTAGGAGAGGAATAAAAGTTGCAGGCAACTTGACCTGTGAGAGGTCTCCCTCCTCCACTGCATCTGCATCTGGGCTGAGCAGGGCACTGATCAGAATCTATGCAGAGACACTGCACGAGAGAGCAGGTGCAGCAAAGGTCTGGTGGCTGCCAATCCCTGCTTTCTAGAGCTGATGCCATCCTGATCACTCTGGTTCACAAAGCCACCTCCACCTGGGACTCAGTCTTCCAGCAGTAGCCTTCGTATCACCCCTGCCAGGCCAGGGAGGGAGCAGACAGAACAGATGCTCCCTGTGCTGTGCCCCGAAACTGGGGATTGAGCATTCCTTTCCCCCTGTGTGGGATCTGAGTAGAGGAAGAGTCTCAGATCGCACAGGCACCACCTGAGAAACCTTGAGCGACTGCCTCAGTGGGACCTAGTTGGTGGTGGGGAGAACCCTGGCCAATGAGCATCTCCAGCCTGCTTCCACAATCCTTGGGCTGCTGAGACAAACCCCTGCCTACATGAGTGGGCACCAGCAGTCTCCACATAGGTGGAACAGCCCTCCATTGGTACAGCTCTGCCCCCATAGCCCCTGATCCAGCTCTAAAGCTCTTACTGTGCCAGGGCATAAGGCTCTGCTCCTGTAGTTCCAGGGCACCTGCTGGGCCTGTGACACCACACTTGAGATTTCAAGTTGAGCCTAGGCCCCAACGCACTACCCCTGAGTCTCCACCACTGCTACTGGGCCAGCAGAACCTCCTCAAGGTCCAACACTTCACCCAGGACTCCCAGGCTCTGAGCACAAATTACTCCTGGACCTAGTTTATGCAAATAACCACTGCCTATATAGACTAATCTAGCACCACTGTCACCTCCATTGAGTGACCTTGGCCAGAGAAATCCCCCACAATAAAAGCTGTGGTGGAGAGGGTCACATCCAGCCCCCAACTTGAACTCCCAACAATAAGCTAGGGAACAACCCTCCATCCCACATGAAGATCATCCAGCACTGGCTTGAACTGTGGTAATCAAAGGGAAATGGATCAAAACAGAACAGCTGTTCTACAGGCTCTCAGTGCACCTGCCCCTCCCTGATGGGTCAACATTCCAGAGCAGGTCACAGAAGCTCCACGTAGGGCACCCTCTTCCCTCAACTAAACAGGGGAGTTCCCAGCAAAAGAGAACAATTTACCTGCAATCCTGCTAATCCAGAGCTGAGACAAGAGGCACCAGATGAGAAGAAACCAGCAACAGAACCCTAGCAACATGAAGAAACAAAATATCTAGGCACCTCTGAGGGATCACAATGGAGCTACATTAGTGCACTCCATCCACAAGGAAATTGTTGATATGACAGAAATGGAATTCAGAATTTGGATGGCAAAGAAGATAAATGTAACTGAAAAGAAAGTTGAGAACCAACAAAAAGAAGCCCCCGAAAAGTTCAGAAAGTTAATGAAAAAGTCACTAAAGGGCTAGACAACATATAAGAAAGGATATAATAGAACTTAAAGGCATGAAAGAATCATTTAGGTAATTTCCAAACGCAATTATCAGCAACAGACTAAACCAAGGAGAAGAAAGAATTTCAGAGCTTGAAGACAAGGCTCTTGAGTTAACTTAGGCAGTTAAAGAGGATGAGAAGAGCACAAAAAAGCAGAGCCATCACTTGCAGACATGAGACTATCCAAAACAAACTAACATAAAAATTGTAGTTATCGGTGAGGGAGAAGAAAAAAGTGCTAAAACCATGGAAAATCTATTCAAGGGAATTATTGAGGGAAACTTCCCTGGTATTGTGAGAGTTTCAGACATCCAGATCCAAGATGGTCATCAAACTATGGGAAGATGTATAGCAAGTAGTACATACCCAGCAAACATGGTAATCAACCTGGTCAGGGTCAAAATGAAGGAGAAAATCCCACAAGCAGCTAGACATAAGCAACAACTAACCTAAAAAGGAAAACCCATCAGGCTAACAGGGGACTTCTCAGCGGAAATCTTATAAGCCAGAAGGGGGTGGGGCCCTATCTTCAATCTTCTTAAACAGAACAACCAACAGCCTAGAATTTTATATCCTGCAAAACTAAATTTCATAATTGATGGAGAAATTAAGTATTTTCCAGACAAGCAATCACTGAGGGAATTTGTCATGACCAGACCTGCCTGGTAGGAAATATTCATTCATACTTGAATTAGCACAAAAGATACCCACCAGTGTAAAATCACCCAAAAAAGCTAAAGCTCACAACTTATAAAACAATAGCACAAGACGGAAAACAGAGTAGCAAGGTACACCCAACATGATGAACAGAATAGCATCCCACACAATTCTCTGTTAACATAAATGGTTTTAATGTGCTACTTAAAAGATATAGGCTGGCTGGTGGATGAAAAAACACAACCCAAGTATCTGCTGTCTTGAATAAACACATATAACCACAAGTACACACAAATACTCAATAAGAAAGGACACAAACAATTTTTCCATGCAAATAGAAACCAAAAGAGAGCAGGTGTAATCATTCCCATATCAGATAAAATTGACTTTAAATCAACAATAGTACAGACAAACATGATCCCTATATAATGGTAAAGGGAGCAATTCAACAAGAACACATAACAATCCTAAATATTTATGCACCTAACACAGGAGCACCTAGATTCATAAAGCAAATTCTACTAAATCTAAGCAAAGACATAAACAGCATTATAATTGGCAGTGACTTTAACACCCCACTAACATAACTAGACAGATCATCCAAGCAGAAAATCAACACCTGACTTAAACCAGACTCTAAATCAAATGGACCTAAGAGACATTTACAGAACATTCTACTCAAAAACTACTGAATATACATTCTTCTCAGCAACACATGGGACATTCTGCAAGACTGATTATATCTTAGGCCACAAAACATATTTCAACAAATTAAAAAAAAAAAAAAAGAAATCATACCATGTATCTTCCCATACCATGGTGGAATAAAACTAAAAATCAAACACAAGAGAAACACTCAAACCTATGAAAAGTCATGGAAATTAAACAATCTGCTGCTGAATGATTATTGGGTCAAGAATGAAATGGTGGGGCCTAAGCAAAGAATTTATGACTAAGATCCCAATGGCAATCACAACAACAATAAAAATAAATAAGTGGGATTTAACTAAACTAAAAAACTTCAGCACAGCTAAGGAAACAACCAATAGAGCAAAAGATAACCTGCAGAATGAAAGAAAATATTTGCAAACTTTACATTGATAAAGGTCTAATAACCAGAATCTACAAAGAACTCAAGTAAATCAGCAAAAACAAAACCAAACAACCCCATTCATAAGTCGGCAAAAGTCATGAACAGTAGCTTTTCAAAAGATGATAGACTAATGGCCAATGAACTTATGAAAAACTGCTCAATATCACTAATCATCAGGGAAATGCAAATGAAACCCTTACCCCTGTTAGAATGACTTTCACTAAAAAGCCCTTAAACAACGGATGTTGGTGTGGATGCAACGAGAAAGGAAGGCTTCTACACTGTTGGTGGGACTGCAAATTAGTACACCCTCTATGAAAAACAGTATGGAGATTCTGCAAAGAGCTAAAAATAGACCTACCATTCAATCCAGCGATCCCACTACTGGGTATCTGCCCAAAGGAAAATAAGTCATTTCATCAAAAAGACATTTGTACTTGAATGTTTATTGTAGCACAATTCACAGTTGCAAAGATGTGGAATCAACCCAAGTGCCCATCAATTCATGAGTGGATTAACAAAATGTGGTATATGTATACCATGGAGTACTACTCAGACATAAAAAGGGATAAATTAATGCCTTCTGCAACAATTTGGATGGAACAGGAGACCATCATCCTATATGAAGTATCCTAAGAATGGAAAAATAAATACCACACGTACTCACTATTAAACTGCAACTAACCAATGAGCACAGATGTGCACAGAGGAATGTAAAACTTAGTGGAAATAAAAAAAGCATGGGCTGGGAGGAGAAAGGCAAGGGCAAAAACCTACCTAACAGGTACAATGAAACTATCTGGGTGATGGGCACACTTACAGCTGTGACTCATTACAAAAGTGATCCATGTAACCAAAAATATTTGTACCTGCTTAATACTTTGAAAAATAAAAATTCTGAGTAATAAATTCTTGCAGGATCACACAGGCCACCAGCTCTTAAAGGAAATTGTAAAAAATAAAAATAAAAAGAGAGGAAGGGAAAAATGTTTAATAGTACTACTCACATACAATGTATAACAGGATTCTGTCTGTTATAATAGAAAATCACTTTTCTTGGGAACAGCTGTTATATTTTTGTAACGCAGAAAGAAGACACAGTGTAAAAACTATGTATTACATCATAACTGGGAGTTGAGCACACTGTTTGAAAGTTTTATTTAAAAATTCACAACACCCAAGATTATACATATCATGCTTAAATAAAAATGTGTTTTTAAGTTATCAGAAAACAGTACCACAGAAGAGAGTACACATTGAAGCAAAAGTGAAAAGATTCTGCTTTTCCTCTGAGTTGGTTTATGGCCTCTTTTTAACCTCTTAGTGAGGGGAAACTAGTGACTCATGCTAGAACTATCATGTAATTATATCTACATTTTACTTGATGGCTATATATATATTTATATTTACATAGTAAACTGTATGTGGTCCTTTCCCAGAGTACGGGAAGTTGCCTGAGCTAATTTTTTTGGTTTATGCTTAAAAAATCCCTAGTTGTAAAGAACCTCTTCAAGTATTATTAAGGGAAAACACAATGGATCAATACAGTCATTATTCCACTTTACACACACAGTAACTCTGGTAACTATTACCATCACTGTCATTTTGTATTACTATTGGTGGTTGGGCTAGTCCTGGTAGCATTTTATAATATTGTATCTGCATAGGATCAATCCTCTTTAAGTGTGTTACCCACTAAACATGTGATCAGTATGATCCTAAGATACATGCCCCTAATTGTTAGATATGGCTGGTTTTTAAAGCTCATTCTTAAGTTGTGATGGAAAGTGAAAGGGATAAAGAAAGAAATTTATATATAATAAAACCAAATAAATACAAAGATTAAAAATTTTTAAAAATCATTCTTCAGAATGCCCTTCAAACACTTAGGTTTTCAGATTTCTAGGCTATACAATAGGTGAAAAATACTCATTTGGAAGGTTAAGCAACCCAATCATATAACCAGCCTCCTAGTTTAAAGACAGTGTGATAATATCAATCTCAGTGCTACTGGTGTTCACTTAAAGAGAATATTACTACTCTCTTTTCACTTTAACTTGATGATTCTCTGTAGCATTTGTGCTTCTTTTATAGCATTGTAAGACATCTCCTATAAACAATCCATCTTTTTGTTCCGTAGAGCAGGGTAGAAATTATAACTATATAGTGAACCAAACTATTTGTAAACTATTTGTGCTCAGTCTTTCTCAAAATGGTCTAGTTGGTACCGAAGAACTTGAAGAAATGAGAGTTCTATGGTTTTCAAGCATTTAACAGAAACAGGCTGCTATAGCTTTGGATTAATTTCATCATGATATTTTGCAATTTGATGCTTCAGCTAATAAGGTAATAATTGATTTACCTTTGGGTTTTGATGCATCCCATAATATCATAGAAGTATTTTATATTAAAAACAGAAGATACAGAAAAAGAATATAGAAAAGAATAAATCAACATCACTTGTAAAATCCTACATCCAGAGATAACTAGAGTGAACAGTTTGTGTGTATGTTATTTTCAAATAATGAATGCTCATTTAAAAATTCTGAAGAGCCTCAAAAGTGAAATAAGTAAAAAAGTCCCCTTCCCTTCACTACTAGTGTCCCCTTTCCCATTTCCAACAGTGTTTACTTTTTTTGAATACTCTCCCAGAAATACGCTAGAGAAATGCAAGTGTGTATAAGTAGATATATGATTTCAATAAACATGGAATCATGTTTAGCATATTTATAAATCTAATTATTTTCACTTAAAGGTGTTAATAAATATATGCATATATTTAGAAAAATTCTGGAAGAATATGCATAAAATGAACTGTTATAAGTACCAACTATATGTCAGGTACTGGTATTAAACCCATTATTTCATTTAATTCTCACAACTATATTAGATGGCTCCTATTACAATTTCACAGGTAAGCAAATCGAGTAGGTCCCAAGGCCATACAGTGATTAAATGAGAGAATTGAGTTACAATCCCGGCCATATCTTACTTCAGAACTTAGCTATTGTAGACATCTTTTCATGCCAATGAATAAGTCATCATCTTTTATATTATATTATAAAACATTCAAATACAATGATATATCATAATTTATTTAACCAATTTTATTAGATTTTTAGGTTTTCTTTCTCATTATTACATGTAATGTGCTTTCAGAATTATTGTCCTAAGTTACTTAAAGTGCAATTGCTAAGTTACTAAATTGTCCTCTCGTCCTCAGCCAAGATTTATTTCCTGTTCTCTTATATTTCTTTTTCATTCTCTCTCCCACATCCCCTTTTTTCTCTCTTTCTTGCCAATCTGAAAGCTTAAAAATGCACCTCACTTTTAAAATTTCTATTTTTGTTACTAGTGAATTCAAACATTCTTATGTTTCTTGTCATTTGTACATCTAATTTTGTGATTGTTTTTCTATTGTTCTCTTTCCATTTATCTTTTGTCATAAATTATCTCCTCTATTAAGACTCGCAGGAGTTATTTATATATTAAGAATGCTATTTTGAGCTTACGTAACATAGTCACTTTTCCAGTTTATCGTATTTTAAATACTATTTATGGAATTACTCATCTTGAAGAAACTACGTTTGATCTTATTAAATCTATCACCATTCTCTTGGTCTCTGTCTTTGGAAAATGCTTAGTTCCCACACCGAGATTATGAAACATTCTTCCAGTCCCCTTATTGCAAATGTTTGTCCATGCAATTACCAATGATCACCAAGAATAAATAAAATTGATTTAAAAAATGGAAAAATGGTAAGGGTGTGCTAGAACATATTTATCAATTTGATTACCTATTAACCTAATTTTAATTCAGAAAAAGGGCAAGTATGATAGATTCCTGCTGATAAAACTTTGTCACAGGTTGGATAGGCTAACAACCCATCCAAATAGACAACAACATCAAAAGAAACGTCAAGGAAACTTTTGCAGGTAACCCAGCTATTGAGGAAGTAGAACCTGGCAGAAACCATTAAAGGGGGTGGCCATTTGCTTAAAAGTTTTTCAATATAGATAAAAGCTGTCCTTTTGAAAAGCCTAAAAGAATTTTTGGAAGATTATAACTATTTAAACAGCTTTAACGGACTAATTCCCAAGTCTATTTGGTGAAAATGCATCTAATGGTATAAACTTAAATTTCTCTTAGTCATTTTTAATTTATGCACTAACAGCTTTTCAGAACCCAGTCTCTTCTTAAGTATAGGATTTTCTCCATGTAGCAATGATATTGATTTTTAACTATTTTGCACATTGCTGGCCACCCTACTAAGCTCTCTTGTCAATTCCAACAGTTACTCAGTTGACTACTGGAGTTTCCATGGGTATTCTCTGTAAACAATGGCACCCCATGGCACGTAGAATTAAAATTCAATTCACTTAACATGATCTGGAAGGTTGGGGCTACCTCTGCAGCCTCATCCCATGAGCCTCTTTCCTTCTGTCACTGCACTGCCCACCATTCCGGTCTGTTTTCTTTCCTTGACCATGAGGATTGCACTTTACAATGCTAGAGCTTTAAGCTTGCTCTTCTTGCTGCCTGGAGTGCTCTTTGGCACCCATCACCTCTCCTCACCAACTCCTGTGCATACCTTAGATCTGAGCTCATGGGAACCTTCTTCTAAGAAATTTTTTCTCACTTTATACTAGGTCCCCCTGTGCTCTCTCATAGAAACCAGTGCTTCTCCTTCAGGGAACATTTCACAGTCTGTCAATCTGTATCTCTTACATGTTTAATGTATTTGATGTCTATCTCCTCTCCTACAAAGTTGTAAGCTTCATATTAGCAAGGACAGTATCTTTTTAAAAAATCCCTATATTCTTACACCTATCATAGTGTATGATATATAGGAGATTCATAAATACTTCTTTAAAAATGGAATGCTATCAAAATGGGTTCCTGTTTCTTTCAGATAAGACCTCGTTCCCACATGTCTATTAGAAAAAGAAAAGCTTATCTCTGTCATGATACTCATGTCTGATAGTGACTTCATAGATTTTCACTTGAGAAGCATTTGTATAGGAGAGAGAGACAACATGTTAATGGAATAGAGACTTTCTAATACGGAATTCTGAGACATAAAATTACAGGATGCTAAGAAGGAAAAGATGGGAAAAATAAAATCATTTAGCTTATTGCACACAGATGATTATCAATTCCAAATTCTAAGTTAACAAAGACAATATCTAATGCATAAACAATATGTATTAGAAGGAAGCAGTATGACTATATAAAGGAGAGAATCTATATATTGGGGGGGGATTTCAAAAAATGCCATTATCATCGTTATATATGGTACTGACAGACTGCTGTGTCTCCCTTTTTTTAATTAAAAATGTTGGTAAGAATTTTTTGATTTTCCTAAACTTTTTTCTAAACTATCTTATTTTTCTAAGGAAGAGACAGCCATTTTATTTGAATAGGTTATAGAATTTTATCTGTATATACATCCTGTACTTTAAGTTCTTTGGACAGTAGATTAGATACGGTGCTCGAAGGCACAGTCCTCTGCTTGAGAGAGCTCTACAATGAACACTGCTCACGTGATTCCTTTTCAGTATTTTTTGACAGCAAAGACTGTTTCAGGAATTCTCATTCTTTCACAAATACTGTCCAACATTCTTTTTAGCCACACTCTTCAAGGTTGTAGTTTTTTTTTTTCTCAACTAAATTTTATGATGGCACCTTCCAATGATGTATAGGAAGGTATTTCACATGTTTTAGTCACATCTCTAAATCACACCGTGGACCCATGTCTTTGGGAAGATAAGAGCCAATTCCAATGAAGGTATGGGATTATCATCTTCCATGAAACAAACCATATGCCTTTTCACTTGCATTGTCTGTTCTGGCTTTCTTCCTCAACCTTTTTGAGTTTTGGGATCTGCCTTACCTTGGCCCTGTAACTAATATCTCTGTTAAACTTTCTGCACCTCTTATAATAATGTTTCTACATATACATAACAAAATTCATGTTGGAACATTCCATTAATATGTTGTCATTGTTGAATGACTTAAATCCTTTATTGGAAAGTTCTTAAGTAGTAAAGTATAGCTCTAATAATTCATATCCACAGAAAGACCAGAAAGAATGAAAAAAAAGTCGGAGCCTATAGAGCTTTTATGAAAGTCTGACATTGAAGAATAAATTTAATATTACAAAATAGTACCTTAAAAGCACAACTATGATAAGGGCTTAATATTTGAAGACTAGGATATTAAAATATAATATTCACATTGTTTTTCACTATATAGTTATAATTCCTGTGGCTGGGACTGCAGGACTAGGTGATCACTTGTTAGAAATATTGCAAAGGAAACTTGAATATAAGACGCTTGATTGTTTAAAGCCTCTTAACAATCTTGAGATTCTATAGTTTACATCAATCCAGAGCACTTAAGACTTTGCTTCAAATTTACATTCCATAATAAATTAGTGAAAGTGACCCCCCCGGGGGGCTGATGCTCTGGAAGCCCAGTTGAATTGACAGAGTAGAGGTTGCAGCTGTTTGCAACACCTGTTCTCATTTAGATGTCAGTTCTGGGCTGTCTGCCATTTTGGTTTTTTGATTTTTCACTTATTTATTGTACCTACACAAAGACTTGGCCAAGCCACATTTTTTTAAGCTGAAGACAATATTTTCAAATTGGTTTACATTGACGTTGTATGTCATATTTAGGGAAATGTTATATACAATTTATCACATTTAAACAAAAAGTGTATGCCTACACAGTTACTTCAATTTTTTCTTTTGTTTTTAGGCAAGGTCTTGCTCTGTCACCCAGGCTAGAGTGCAGTGGCACAATCACAGCTCACTGCAGCCTTGAACTCCTGGGCTGATGCAAGCCTCTCACATCAGCCTCCCAAGTAGCTAGGGCTACAGGTGCACACTATCACACCCAGCTAGTTTTTAGTTTTTTTTCCCACAGACAAGGTCTCACTGTGTTCCCTGGTTGGTCTTGATCTCCTGGACTCAAGCAATCCTCCTTCCTCAGCCTCCCAAAGTGCTGCAATTACAGGCATGAGCTACTATGCCTGGGTCGAAATTTTTCTTTAAAAGACAAGGTATTAACATATTTTTCAAGTGTATTTATAATGTTAGATTATTTAGATTGCATGTGTATTTATCAGACATAATTTAAATTTTAACTATACATAAAGTTTTGCTTTTTAAATATAATTACCTCTTCCATCTTTCTTTCCTTCTTTTGAATATATTGAAGGTATACAAACATGATGTTTTAATAGACATAGTAAAATGATTACTATAGTCAAGCAAATTAGCATATCCACAATTTTATTTATTTGCTTTTTATGGGAGGAACACCTAAAAATCTACTCTCTTAGCAAATTTTCATTATACAATATTATAACTATTTCTCATGTTGTACATTAGATCTCTATACTTATTTATCCTATAAATTCTATAATCAGGCAGCCTTTAGAATTAACATTCTGAGAATATAATTCTCTAGCTAGAAAATGATGTTTTTCTATGCCAGCTAATTAAAAAGATAAAAATTATGTTCTCAGATTCCAAGTAACTTCACTAAGTCCATTTCTGATTGTAATCTCCTAGAGAAGAGGATATATTAAAATAATACCTAGCACAGCCTTACTCATCTAGCAGATACTGTATAAACAGCTTCTGTTAGTGTGATGACAGAAACAATCCCCATCCTCAGGAAGTGATGCTAATTGATTTGCATGAGAGGCTCTGGTTATTAACAAAAACAAAAAAAGCCTCCTGTGTAGAAGAGAGGAAACCGAAAAGAAAAACAGTGGGTGTTCCATTAGAAGAGGCAGAGTGCTCTGGTGGCAAAGTTTAAAAATGACTTCAACTTATTTAAAAAAATGGAGGGAAAATATATTAATTGCTGCTATAAGAAATTACCAAAGATTTAGTGGCTTATAACAACACAAATTTATTATCTTATAGTTCTGGTCAGAAGTCCCAAAAGTAAGGTCTCTGCAAGTCTGCATTCCTTCTGTCAGCTTTAGGGAAGAATCTGTTTCCTTGTCTTTCCCAGCTTCTTGAAGCGGAGGCTGCCTGCAGTCCTTGGATAGTGGCCCCTTCACATCTCCTTTGCTGACTCTGACCCTTGTGCCTCTCTCTTATAAGGACCTTTGTCATTATATTGGTCCCACCCAGGTAATCAAGGATAATCTCTCCATCTCAAGATCCTGAATTTAATAACATCTGCAAAGTCCCTTTTGTCACAGAAGGTAACATATTCACAGGTTTAAGAAATTAGGATGTGGACATCTTTGAAGAGCCATTGTCCTATCTACTATAGGGAGAGAGAGAGAGAGAAGAAAATCCTAAAATACAGCATAATTTTATCTAGTGTAAGTCTTCTCTCACGTGCTCAGGAAACATAGGTTAAAAAGCTAAAATTAAATTCAGTGCCCCTTGGATTGTTCAATATCTGTTCATCTCTTGATTTCCCCCTTCATGCTTAATCTTGTTGAGTTTTAGTAAGTGATTTTTTGGGGGAACTATTTTAAACCCAGATTAGAATTTTTAAAAATACATCTCTATAAGAGATTAGAGAGATAATACATTAAATGTAAACTAAAAAGGATAAACTAGTTTGTATTGGATGCAATAGAAGGGGATGGAGGAAGACCCAAGAAATCTTTCTCGTTAATAGCCAGGGAACTGTCTATTTCCAGGAACTGGTCTCAAAGGACAGAAGATATAATAGGAAAAATTGATTTAAAAGCAGGACTCTGGTTTTGATAAAAAGAATCTTTATCAGACAGTGAAAATGATAAAAATATCAGAATGTATTTGAGAGGGAGAGAGCTTTTGAAATCTCCTTGCTAGGGGATCTTCCAGCATGAAGCCGCAGTAGTTCAAATATTCCCTCTTAGATTGCAAGGGATGGCCTCCATCATCTCTTTAAATGCCTTCTGGTCTGTCTATCCATGATTTTATAATGGCACAAGCCAAGGGAGGCAGGTCTCTAGATTGTACAATCATGGAGATGAGCCCTAGCTAGAGTGAACCAAACAGGAAAATGGACAAGTCTCTCTGCCTGTTAGTGAAATTACTGGGCATTATACGCTAGTCACTTGCATGAGTTCACATTAGCCCTTTGGGAGTTATAAATTATCTGCTATAAGAAAAAAGAAATCTTGAAGAGTATACACTTGTCATACACACAAACATGGACTTATAAATAACAACCATATGACTCTATCATATGTAATTTTCTAATGACTAGAGGCAGCATGATAATGAGAATGTTAGAAAACCAACATAAAATCTGTGCTTAAGCAAAATTACAAATTTCTCCATGACACAGACATGTAATTGCTTGGAAAAAGTCAAACATTCAATGACAATTGACAAAAGGCATATTGTATCCAATATAAAACAAACCACCAAAACAAGAAGAAAACAATTCTGAATTTATAATATTGAGATGTTTATTCCCATTGTAAGAGAAATTGTGGCTGTTGTTATTATTTCTCTACATTCATTAAAATAAGATCAAATTAATAAATGTTTAAATTTACCGGCTGCAATTTCACTGGACAAAATTATTGGCCTCAGGGCATCTTTTACCACTGTCAAACTGGGTACATGCACCTGGCAGTAAATCATTGCCTAATGCTCATGTGTAAGTCCAAGACCTCCATTCTCTGTGTCCAAATTGCCCAGCTTAATGGTTTTGTTTATATTCGATTTATAGAATAACCCTGAGATTAATATAGATCAGAGAGTTTTTTGATAATAATCCACTCAGCATGAACTCTTCTGTTTGTGAGGCTGTGCTGTTATTCACACTGGCTTTTCTTTGCCCCTCTTAGGCTGATGTATCAAAGTCCAATATGAATGTGCAGAATTAGGGGTTTTTCATCTTTGAAAGGGTGTAGCACTTAATTTCTAATTATAGTTTGATCTTTAAAATCTAAACTCATTATCAGAAATATATCAGAGATATAGATACTGAAGTGTATTTTAAAACATGGAACAATTACTGATGAACATGTAATAATCATTTGTTTTCTATGTGCCATGTACTGTGAATTCATTTAATACTCACAGCAATTGAATGAGGCAGAAATTGTAATTATTCCCTTAAAGAGATGAAAACAAAATCGCTTTAGAGAAATTAAGCGACTTTTCCATGGCTTTGCTTTTGAATAGATATTTAGCTAGAATTTTATTCCAGACATCAGAGTCTTATACCAGGTTTAATGTTCATGAATTCAGTTTCCAAATCAAAAAGCAAGATGAACAACTCTGGATCTTTGG
Organism: Lepilemur ruficaudatus; assembly: GCA_963574885.1. Lineage (NCBI taxonomy): Eukaryota > Metazoa > Chordata > Mammalia > Primates > Lepilemuridae > Lepilemur > Lepilemur ruficaudatus. The sequence goes on along the minus strand of CAUYRT010059829.1, from coordinate 46,767 downwards.
AATTTAGCTTCCTTGGAACAAAAATAAGTCAATGATATCCTGGAATGATCAACAATTTATCATAGTTCCTATGACACAAACATGTGCCAGGATTTTCTGTTATTTGATATAAATAAGAACAAAGTGGTACGTGTTAAGAAGGTATAATAGCATCCTTCTTTCTTAATCATTCAGTCTAGGTTTCTATGCTCTGTCTGTGCCATTTCTATCTAGCTGCCATTTCCAGAGTTGAATCTCAAATCACTATACCAATCCTAACCTTTCACCCATGACCTAGTCCTAGTCCCTCCCTCCTAGAAGTCCACTCAACATTTCCATTTGATTATCATTTCATATTTTCCCCAAGAAGAATATGCTTAAAGCTAGGATTATCATTTATTCTAACAAAGTAGCCAATATTCTTTCTTTTTGTCAATAGTATTCCAAAAGTCTTCTAATTGTATGGTTTCTAATACATATCATATACTCCTTCCACCTCAATCTTAATACAATAAAGATTTATTTTCTAAAACTGACTGTTTAAATGCCTTTGCTATGCTCTCCCTTATAAGCAGGAGCTAAATAATATATACACATGGACATATATAGAGTGTAGAATGATAGACATTGAAGACTTGGATGGGTGGGGGTGGAACAAGGTTAGATGATGAAAAATTACTTAATGGGTACAATGTACATTATTTGGGTGATGGATACACTAAAAGCCCAGACTGCACCACTACACAATATAGCCATGCAACAAAATTGCACTTGAACTTCTTAAATTTATATAAATAAAAATAAAAACTAAATAATAAAAATAATAAATGCTTTTGCCAGCTTCTGATTGCCTAAAACTGGTGTCATGCTCAAGGACAGGATAGTATATGCAGGTGATACAATAATATCTAAGGGAAGAGGCATGTACACATTACCCTTCTGACTTCCCAGTATTCTAGTACTTTCTCTAGTATATGACAGCCACAATGGTAAACCAATATATTCATGAGGTATTTGGAATTAGAAAAACAGGTTAGAAAACACAGGCAAAAACCACATGCTTCTTAGCTGACATTTAAGGCCTTTCCCAATCTGGCACTAGCCTATCTTTAAAATCCTTATGTCCCAATAATACCTCATAAGCCTCATGCATCTACCAAACTAGACCACTAATTCCCATATCCAAGTGATTATCATGCCAGAAGTAGTTGCTTAAATGCCAGGAGACCTTTAAGGTACATTCTGGCCACAGGGCCACCTGGTTTTCTTTCCAGTTCCTATGGCCCCTTGTTGGCTGATCCTCCCAGCTATCTCCTTAACTAAATATGATATGCACAAAGAGAAAGAGAGCCTTATACTTCTGTGTCCTCTAATCTAATCAAACAAGATCCATAGAATGAACAGTGCTTTTGTACTTGGCATTCCCTCAATACACCAAGTCGACTTGACTTTGATTGAAATGAGATCCTCCTCTTCCTTTAGTTTTCCTCTCTACTAAATCTACTGATACTTACATTGTATCAGACTTTTACTGTGTTCATTCTGCCTGGTCTAGTGATTTAAATAGTGATTTGAATGCTAGAGAAACTTAGAAGTTACTACATCAGCATGTTTACTAGACAGTTCTATTGTAGCCTGCTCAACAGTGAGCATGAAATAGCTAAAGTATAATAAGACATACTGCCAGTAGGCAGATGTTTAATGGTGTGATGCAGGAAGTGTCAAGTTTCTAGGCATTGGCAAGATCTGTTTCTAGCTTTGACTCCAACAAAAACTGGGCCCTCCTGCCAAAGACAGTGAAATAAAAGCCTGCCCATGCTCCAGTTTGCAATAATAGGGAGGAAATGGCTGCTGTCAGTTGAGAGGTTAAGAAAGCTATTATCAAAAGCAGAAAACACACCATAACAGGGAACAAGTTAGTGAGTATCTGCCATGTCTTCATTCAAACATCAAAGTTTTTAGGAAAGAAGGGTGGCCCCCATGAGGTCTACTTATGGGCAGTTGAACAGATTTCTGTTCTACAAGTTTCTCCTTCTCATGATGCAATTCAGTTCAGAAATGAACCCCACATTCAATCTCTTGAGGCCTCTCTCTTCCCTACTCCTTTGTCTTTCTGGAGATGAGCTCTACTTTGGCTTCCTGAGATATGATCCTTCTATTTTCTAGAGGCAAACAATTATGGCTAATGAAATATGCCAAGTAGGGGGCTCAGGTAGGTAATTACTTTTTCAAGGATTCAAGCTTGAATCCATGCATTTTCTTAGACAGGAGACCAGAGAAGTAGAGCTGCTCAGTAGAAGCCCAGTAGAAGTGGACAGAAGTATATCACCTAATTTAACTCTCTAATGAGAACTTCTAGTGAGCTATCCGTGTGTTACAGCTATGCTGATCTTCTCAGAGGAATGCTTGCAATGGCCAAGTTAGGGTGGCCAACTCATTCTCTATTTTCTCAGGACTTTCCTGGTCTTAGCACTGCATCCTAGGAAAACCCTCAGCCCCAGGAAACTCTACCTCTGATCACCATGAGAAATGCTTTACTTTTTCTACAACATATTATAAAACTTTCATACTCTATATTGTGTGCCACATTTTAAAATAAGCTGAGACACAGTACATGATCCTGTGATTATAATGTTATGTATATAATCTGTATTTTTCAAATGAGGCATTAAGACTCACGGGTTAAATGGCCTGCTCAAATTCATACAGCTAACAAGTGATAGAGTCAAGACCTAAAACTAGGCCTTCTAAGTTCTGTGTACTTACCAATATATCACGTTATTTTCTGTCTTTTACTCAGAGGCAGTTATAGGATTTTCCCCTCCTCATTTCCCGATGCCCAGCTGGAAGAAGTGAAGATATAATTTGCCCTCACTTAGTGTTTTGTCCCCAATTTATACCGTGTGGGTTGTTTTCTTCCCTCTTATTGTCACCGTCACCCAGTAGTTATTGTTTGACCACTGTGTTCCCGGAATACCTGAGTCATATTTCACAGGATGCAAAGTTATAGATATATTTCAAGTTATAGATATATTATTCAAAGATTAATACATTTCATATCTTTAGTCAGACAAAGTTTGAATTTATATTTGCAAACAATTTTCCACTTCTCTCCTTCATGTGCGCTGACACACTATTGTCCAACACATTCTCTTGCCCATGATGCTACTTAAGTTTTTGTACTGCTTCCTGGTCTGCATTTTCTTTTCCACATCCACATCAAAATTGTGTCCAAACTTGAAATCCCAACTCAATGCTACCTTCTCCCTAAAGTCTGCCCTGATGACTCCAGATTGGAAATATTGCCTCCTTAAATTTGCAGAGCACTTTATTCCGGAAAGGAAATCATTCTTTATTCTGTATTGTAGCTGAGATAATTGGGTAAATACCAAAAATGAGATTCTGATGTTTACATGGCAATTGCTATTTTTTATTATTCCAAATACAAAGAATGCTATGTTGTAAGTGGACATAAATATATGCAAATAACATTCTATTTTCTTTAAATTATAAAAAATATGCAATTTGAGGAATATTTAATTATAACATATACATGATTATATTACATTATATTTTTTAAAAAGGCTTCAGTTTTTCAATTCTCCCACAAAAAGGCAGAGTCTATTTCTACATTCTTTGAATCTCAGCCAGACTTAACGACTTTCTTACACAATAGAATGCAGCAAAACTGATGGTTGTCAGTTCCAGCCTTGGTCTTGCAAGCTTCTACTTGTTCTCTTAGAATCCTGTCACTGCCCTGTAAATAAGCTTGGTCTGGCCAGCTGGATGATGCATGACACATAGCCCAATTCCTCCCTGATGCCCCCCGGAATGGCCAGACAGCCACTGGCCCCTCTTTAGCTGGCCATATATGCATGAGTGAATGTAGACAAGATCAGTAGATTTATTGCTTTAAACCACTAATTTCTGGAGTTGTTTGTTATATAGCAATATCAAACTGATATAGTGATTATATCCTATTAGGATATGTTACAATATTAGGATATAATAGAATCTCTAGATTGTCAGAGGCTTTAAAGAATCAAGCATCTTACATTCAAGTTTCCTTTGCAATATTTCTAACAAGTGATCACCTAGTCCTGCGGTCTCCAACTCCAGAGCCATGGACCGATACTTGTAGGAACCTGGCTGTACAGCAGGGGGTAAGCCCCAGGCAAGCCAGCAAAGCCTCATCTGCATTTACAGCCGCTCGCCATCATCTGAATCACTGCCTGAGCACACTCCCAATCCTCCACCCCCAGATGTGGAAAAATTGTTTTCCATGAAACTGGTCCCTGGTGCCTAAAAGGTTGGGGACTGCTGACCTAGTCTATTTAAATATCTCTAGCAATGGGAAACTAAGGTTTTACAAAGACAGCTCTCATTATTGGAAACATCTCCTCATTGAGTAGAATTCTGCTTCCACATAATTTTTTCGATGATCTATGTTCTGTCCACTAGGAAGCTCAGAACAATTTAGCCCCTTTTTCTATACCTAGTCTTTTAAATATCTGAAGACATTTAACATATTCTTACCTAATCCTTTTCTTTTCCAGGTTCAGCATGTATCAAGACAAAGCCTCTGTCAGCCTGGCTCCCTGAACAACCTTGAAGTACAAAGTGTGTCCTTCTCTCCTGTGTCTGTGTGCACTGAAATGTTGTATTGGTTAGAAATAAACCTTTATTTTATTAATACACTGAGTTTTGGTAGTTGTTTGTTACTGTGTCATAACCTAGCTTACCTTGACCAATACGCTATTTATACTTGATCTTGTTAGATTCAGTCCATTGTTATAATATGTTAAGAACTTTTGGACATTTGCCTTGTTAAAATACCAGTAGTATGCAATGTAAGCTATATATTCAATGCAATCTCTATTAAAATACCAATGACATTCTTCACAGAAATAGAAAAAAAGTCCTAAAATGTACGCGGAGTCCAAAAAACCCCAAATAACCAGAACAATCTTGAGCAAAAAGAACAAAGCTGTAAGCATCATACTATCTGACTTCAAAATATACTACAAAGCTATAGCAACCCAAACAGAATAGTACTGGTGTAAAAACAGACACACAGACCAATGGAACAGAAGAGTCCAGCTAGAAATCCACACATTTATAGCCAATTCATTTTCAACAAAGGTACCAAGAACATGCAGTGGGTAAAGGACAGTCTCTTGAATAAATGGTGATGGAAAAACTGGATGAATATACGCAAAAAATGAAACTAGACCCCTACCTCTTACTACATACAAAAGTATACATTTCATTTTGCATATATGAAGTATAGGCAAATGAAGTAAAGGCAAATATAAAAACTGAAAATCTGAAACTACTAGAATAAAACATTGGGAAAATACTCCAGGGCATTGGTCTGGAAAAGATTTTTTGAGTAAGATCTCAGAAGCACAGGCAACCAAACAAAAATAGACAAATGGGGTCACATCAAGACAAAAAGCCTCTGCACAGCAAAGGAAACAATCAACGAAAGTGAAGAGGCAACCCACAGAATGAGAGAAAATATCTGCAAACTACCCATCTAACATGGGAATAAAAAAACAGAATATATAAGGAATTCAAATAATAGCAAAAAAATTATAATCTGATATATACACAGGCAAAAAGAAGACATACAAATGACCAACGTGGATAAGATAAAATGCTCAATGTCACCATTGGCATTGTATCAGGAAAATGCAAATCAAAACCACAATGAGGTACCGTCTTACCCAGTTAGTACAGCTATTATCAAAAAGACAAAAAAAAAATGCTGATGAGGATGCAGAGAAAGGGCAATGCTTGTACACTTTTGGTGGGAATGCAAATTAGTACAGCCACTATGGAAAACGGTATGATGTTTTCTCAAAAAATTAAAAATAAAACTACCATTTGACCCCGCAATCCCACTACTGGGTACATATCCAAAAGAAAGGAAATCAGTACATCAGAGATATATCTATACTGCCATGTTCAGCGCAACACTATTCATAATAGCCAAGATTTGGGAATCCACCTAAGTGTCCACCAATGATGGATGAAGAAAACATGGTAGGTATACATACACATACACACCCCTCACACCACACAACGGGATATTATTCAGCCCTAAAAAGGAATGAAACCCCATTGCAGTAACATGGATAAAAATGGAGGCAATTATGTTAAGTGAAGTAAGCCAAGCACAGAAAGACAAATACATGATCTCACTCATACGTGAGAGCTGAGAAAGTGAATTATATGAAGATACAGAGTAGACTGATGGCTACCAGAGGCCAGGAAGAGTCGGGGTGAGGTGGGAATGAAGAGCTATTGATTAATGGGTATGAAAATACAGTTATATGGAAGAAAGAAGACCCATTTTGTTCAACAAATAGATGATTATAGTAAATAATAATTTGTTGTGTATTTCAAAATATCTTGTAGAGAATAATTCAAATATTCCCAGCACAAAGAAAAATGTTTAAGATGATGGCTATGTCAATTACGCTAGTTTGATTATTACACATTATATGAATGTATCAAAATATCACATGCAGCCAAAAATATGTACATTATGTATCAATAAAAAAAGTCTATATAAAGGCAATTCCTGAAGCATTCCATTAAAAACCTCCAAGTGCAATATCATTTATGGATAATCACACTTTGAGTCCAGCCATTCAACCTATTGTTACTTCATGTAGGTTATTTTTCTAGGAGATAGTCTGAAATTCTTTTATAAATACTTTTCTGAAATGTAGATAGAAATGTATCTACAATGTTTATTTGATACATCTATTTAGAAACCTTGTCAGACCAATACATAATGTTATTTTAAACTCAAAACATACTGCTGGGTGCAGTGACTCATGTCTGTAATTCTAGCACTCTGGGAGGCCAAGGCTGGAGGATTGCTTGAGGTCAGGAGTTCGAGACCACCCTGAGAAGAGTGAGATCCTTTCTCTATTAAAAATAGAAAAAATTAGGTGGGCATGGTGGAACATGCCTGTAGTCCTAGCTACAGGGGAGGCTGAGGCAGGAGGATCACTGGAGCCCAGGAGTTTGAAGTTGCTGCAAGCTAGGCTGATGCCATGGCACTCTAGTCTGGGTGACAGAGTGAGACTTTGTCTCAAGAAACAAAGAAAAAAGAAAGAAGAAAGAAAAAAGAAAAAAGGCCCTAAAAACATAATATAAATATAAAATATAATACATAACAGAATTGATCCAGAAATCTATTTGCAAATTACATCATTTTGGCATAACAGTGAAGCCATCAAGTCCTGGGGTCAGGTAGACCTAGTTCAAATCTCAGCTCTGATACTTAGTCAACTGTTTGATCTTAACCATGTTTATTGCCTTGAAGCCTCAGTTACCTTATCTGTACAACATGAAAAATCATAGTATTCACCTCAAGAAGTTGTTACAAGTATTAAAGTAATGAATAAATAATGCTTAGATATGGACCTGTTATATAGCAACATTTGAAAAAGTATTAGTTATATCATTATAATAATTATTAGTTTGAGAGATTATCTCATTAAAATGCTTCTTTATGTATTTACCCTATTATATTTCAAACTGTAAATGCTAAGGAAGACTAAAAAACAAGAACATCTTAATCTGCTACTTGTAGATTTAGAACTCATCATATCTAAGAATCGAAATGCAGTTCTGGCAGCAAGCTATTTAATATATAAGAAAGTACTGTGGATTAAATGAACTTGTTAAATAAGGAGTAATTACTTACAATGTTATAGAAGCATGTTATTTGTCAGCAGTAATTATTTTACTATTCTCTTGCAATACTAAATAGTCTGCCTATAAGAGGGAATCTACGTTATCCACCTTCACGGAATATGGTATTTATTTACTAAAAGAGACCTAAAACATACTCTCTTTATTCTTTAATGGGAAATATAAAGATTATCTTCAGTGTCCCTCTTTTTTTTCTAAGTTATTTTTTTATACATGTTAGATGTACTTAGGCATATCCATTACATTTTGAAAATAATCAGCAGATTTAGGAGCCATGGTATTCCTTACAACTTCCCATCTCATTTAGTGGGGTTATTTTCAATGTTTTTTGCTAATAGCTGGTAATTTTCTAACACAAGGGATTATTCTGCTCAATGTAACAGATGATATTCTCCATAGTACTGAACTATTTTAAGTCACTGTTTTAAGACAGACTACTCAAATACTAAGTTCATAATTGATGTGTAGGTGATCTTAATTTGCCACTCTTCCAACTCAAAGACTATCTTGAAGGCATTGGAATATTAAAGTTGATTCTGTGTGTTGTATCTAAGATTTGTTAATTTCCTAATAAATTTAAGCCCAAGAGACCTAAGGGTCATAATTAAGGATCTGTTACAAAGAACTGAAAATGTATAATAATATGTAAATGTTCCATGAGCTAATGGAACATACGAAAACTTTAGAAAATATTGTGTTTCAATATGTTTTTCTTCAACAAATATGCTCTCCTCAGGTTTTTTTACTAGGAATTTTATTTTCCTGAGGCTGGATTGTCCCCAGTAACTGCTGTATTAAGTGAGTCCTCCTGTGATGCTCAAAGCCAGAAGAGATAAGACTAGCACTGGCTTGGGATGTATTTGTGGCTTTTTGATGTAGACCCTACAGTGAGAAAAAAATTTTGAATGGGAGACACAAGGGTGAGAAGACAGAAGTAGCACTGTGCTTAAAGCTTATGTTGGTGGCATTAGTTTTTTAAATTGTGAAAAGACTGGCCTCAAGAATTGGGTATATGATATAATTTATAGCACTAAAAGTCCCTTTAAAGTACCTGATTTGGGAGAATTTTAAAGTATGTCTCAAATATTTTAAGGTAGAGTTAGTGGCTCATAGAAGGCAGGGAGAGGTAAATATCTTGTTGAGTTTGTTTTTGATTGGCAGTCATCTAAAGATGAAAGGTAAACAGGTCCTCTCTGAGGAGCCAAATAGCACAGTGCGTAACAGGAAGGGAAGGCTCCAGTGCCAGGGACCGGCTAAATGAAAGCTGTCAGAGCTGACGATAGCTGTGATTTCCTTCTCTCAAGTGGAGCTACTGTCTACATCTTTGGTTGGTATGGATGTGGGGTCACATGACTTCTCTGGATCTAAAATATAAATCTATCTTCCTTAAGAATAAGACATGATTTTTACATAATGAGTAAAATTTGAATTTGCCCTTGCGTACCACCCAGAATTACCCTCAAGTTTTACATTCTTAAATACTATTAATAATGGAATTAAAAATACAATTTTGGGGAAGGATTTTCTATCATCCGCCTCTTAAGCACACAAGATGGCTTCTAGTCGAGTAGATATCGGGTTTCTTGGATGTGCGTAAAGACGCAGGGATATATTCTTTAATATTACCAGAGGATGGGTGAGGGGAATTATACAGTATCATTGGATCAACTGTGGGTAATACTCAAGTGTCCTTTCTGGATTTATGGTCTATTACTGAGCATGAAAGAATGTTAAGCTACAAACTCAGGCCAGAAAATGAGCTGATGAAAAAGGTGCCAATCTATAACCTGGTGAACAATGAGCTATTAGTAGCTTGAGTATGACAGTTCCATTTTCTTAATCCTTTGAACTAGTTTCATGATTTTTTGCCACTATCTATGTAGGAAAAAATATGCCTAAAAGGCATTATTGATAACCTACCCCAAGAAAACTATGGCATTTGTAAGACTGGTTTAGATTATAGATAGCAAATTTTACCATAATTCCACAGATACCATGCCAAAGTGTATTTCCCACTAAAAGGGTCCATAGTTGTAGTGATGTCTCATCAATCCACACACTGAAGTACTCAGCCCAAAGCCCAGTTTCTGTGGCTGATATCAAAATGTGCTCTAATGATCCCATGTCCTTCTAAATAGAGAAGATTTCAAGTGCTCCTGAGAAATCTCCAAAAGAGCCTAGTGGAGCATTCAGCTGACCTTGAACTAAAGAGATCTGGTAGACCAAAATGAGATAAGCAGTATAGAAAGCTAGTAGCTCAGCAGCTCATTCTTGTTCTATGGGTTTTAGAAAGTTGGTGGCCTTATTGCTTTCATTTTCTTAATTAAGAGACTGTGTGAACTAGCCAAGAGATACTGGGTTGTTTCTCCTGCAATGGTTTAAACAAGTTTAAGCTCCTTGAGACCTTAAAATCAAGTTGCAGGATAAGAATCTTGTTAAATTCTATAACTTAAAAAACTGATATTAATATATACTACAGGAATGATGCAAACAAGTGGGAACACAGAAAAGGCTTTCCTCACTTCTGCTGCTCTCCATTTTCTCTTTAAAACATTTCCCTCCAATAAACCTCCAGTACTTCTAATACTGTCTGGGCACGTGCTTTATGTGCAACTCTTAAATATATTACAAAAGTGTTCAACATCTTATAAAATTACTGAAAGGTGTAAAATGCAAAATTTGTTGATTTCACCACAATATGCATCCTTCCAGGTTTCTCCCTTTTCCATTTATTTATTTTTTTCTGTTCACCTTTTCTCTCTCCCTCTCCCAGTTCCTCTCCCAGAGCCCATCTGAAGTTGTATTGGGACAGATGGGAAAAAGAGAATAAAGTTTGGCATGTATTTTCAAGAAACACTTACAGGAAATGTACAGACAGCTGAGTAGCAATCAGAAATCAGAGTTGTTAATTCCATTATCTGGTTTCGGTGTGTATAGATTATTCTTTCATTGACACTTGAGAAGGGGGAGGGGGAGGGGGAATGCGGTCTGGCTTTGAACTGATCTGGGATGATGAAGGCAGAAAAGTGAAGAATGTCATAGCCTTGTCATGAAATAGCAATGATTTCCTATTTTGAAAGTCTCCTCCAGTCTCAGTTTTTCAGGATAATAAAAGTTGTGATATGAGAGGAATTACAGTACTATTAATATTTCATTTTATTAAAAAGGATATTTTAAAATATTTACAGGAAAAGTAAAATAAGCAAATCCTTCTGAAAGAGCTTGTGGTTGAAAGTTCGTATTTAAATATACCCTTCAGGTTCTTCAAGAGGAAATAAGCAGTCAGACAATGACAAATTCTCTTGTTTACTGAAAATTATCACCCCTTCCCATAATACTATAATTCCAAAATCCCCTGGAAAGTCCTTGAAAGAGGCAGTTTCTGAAAAAATAACAGTATGGAAAGTATCTATTCAAAATGCAAAGATGACTTATTTTAGCTAGACATTTACACTGCATGCATTTAACAAAAACATGGATGTAAATTAACTTCAATGCTTTGACAATGATAAAAGTCCAAATTCAGACATGAGCCAGGAAATCAAATTGTCACAAAGTGATGAATGCCGTAGGTGATGAGGAACCGCAGAGTCAGAAAGGTCATAAACTAAAATAAACCTCCAGCCTCATGACACTATTTTATACTTTTTCATAATTAAATTAGAATGCAACTTAATTATTTTCTAAGGTAACCATTTATTTAATTGGCCAAGTTATCATTTTTAGTAAGCTTAAAGACATAATACGTGTGGGTTAGTGGAGAGAAAGCAGTCTATTTATTACCTGAATTTCTATCAGTCAGTCAGAGACAGCTTTTATCACAGCTGGTTTTTATAACTTATTTAAATTATTATGACATTAGAATAGGAATGTGAGTAATTCTTCACATATTTATTTTAAGCACATTGAAGCTATGGATGTAATAGAAATAACGTATTAATCACTTGGCAAAATAAAAATAAAAATGATTCGTATATATTATTTTGCAGGAGCTTCAAATTTGGATGAGTTTAACTCTCAAAGAATGAGAGTATTATAAAACAGAACTGTGAAATTTTTACCTAAAAATAACTAAATATGTATCTAAATTTTGCTTCTATTTATATTGTACATAAATGTAAATTTCAGAACTTATAAAACATCTAGTATATATCTATATGTATATAGAGATACATATACATATATAAACTATACATATACTTTGTTCCACAAATTACACTTTAAAAAGGTAACTATTATTATATGTTCACTACTATATTATTTACAATGACACAAATAATTTTTAAAATTCACTAATAGAAGAACGAACAAATAAACATTACATAAATGTTTTAATATTTGAATCACAAATAATGAATTGGAAAGTTTTGTAAGGCATATTATTAAATGGAAGAAAAGAGAAAAGAAAAAAAGCAACTTGCAGAGGCAATATGGCATTATGATTAAGATCATACACTCTAGAATTATTATTGAGCTTGAGTACTGACTCTGCCACTCAGCTGTATCAAGGAAAAGATTTTCAAGTGCTTTGTGCATTGGTTTCCTCATTTGCAAAATGAGGATGAAAATAGTACTTACCTCATAAGGCCACTGCAAAGATTAAATGAGTCAATATACATGAAACAATTATAACAGTACCAGGTAAAAAGTCAGCATTTTACTAGTGCTTATTTATTTAGGTATAGAATGACCTAATTTATGTTAAAATGCACAGAAGTCACAATGCAAAATTATTTATTTTACATAAACATAGATATGTATGTAAGCACAGAGAAAAAGGCCTATGAATATTCATGCCCAAGTGATACCAGTTAGTAACTTTTAGCATGAAGGAGGATGCTTCTTATTTGAGCATTTTCCATGAAGAATAAAGTTTATGCATTATCTTTGCGATTAAATTTTAAATACTTTGATAAATCCGTTAAATGCACACATAGTTGCAATAGTGTGCAACTATGAAAAATAATGGTACAAATTACATTCTGTAAGTTACTGACATGAAAAAATGTTCATGCACAAATCATTAAGTGTAAACAAGCAGATCAAAAGATAGCATTAATTGTATTAATATGAATTTATTTATGTAAAACTGTATGGTTGTATTTCTGTATAGAATGGTAATGTTAACAGCTCAACCAGTTAGGGAATTTTAACTTACATATATATCCATATATATAATTATACACATAAGTATATATATTCATACTGTTAGATTTTCTGTCATGAGCATGTGTCTGTGTCTCATTATTTTTAAAGAAAATACTGTAAAAGCTACTTTATTGTGAAAAAAGGAAGCAACAATGAGGCTAGCTAATTATATCATCGTGCAACATCCTACATTCAAAATGAATGTATTGCGAGCACAGCCAAATATAATCAAGGAATAAAATGAATTAGAAAGGTTATGAATGTACTTACCCACCACACACCTGGAGTGCAGAGAATTTGGAAGCATCCAAATCATTGCCACTTACTATTCGAGCCTTAAATGAAGAATGAGAAAAAACAAAGCAAACAGGTTTTTAGCATACTACAGCCACATGTACGTGAACTGGGGACATGGGTCAACTGCACTACACACGTAACACCTAGTATGACAGATGCTAAGCAGGGTCAGCTCCAAGTCAAAGCTACTGTGTTTTTGTGAGTGGAAGTTTTGAAATTAGCTGTCAGCATTTAAACAAAAGCACTGGCAGAATCCAGGAAAATATATCATATTCCAAATACCATGTGCCCTTAAAACTTGACATGTGCAGTGAAGATCATGAATCCGTCAGGAAGGTCATGATTAGCCAGACTTAAGAACAGATGCTGCGTTTGACCGTAGCAGACCCCCAGGTTGGCAAGTGTAAGCTAAAGTAAGCGCAGCTGGCAAGGTGTGACCTCTTCATAAACGCAACATACCAGGAGCACACTTAAAGGACAACCAAAGAATGGAAAGCTGGGACAGCATGCACATTTCACAACTAAAATAGAGGAACCAAAACAGGTCTAATATGTCACAAACATGTACAAAAGACAAGATCCCTCAGGAGGGAAAAAAAAAAGCATGATTTAAAACCTTTTCATCCACAGAACTGCTATCTGAAAGAGAATCAGGAAAAGGGATAAATGTTAGATGGAGTACTTTTTCAAAAAAGTCATTTAAACATATACATGAACAAAGTGTTAATATGATACACTTTTTAAAATCATAAAGAGTTTCAAGGCTGAACCCCGAGGGAACAGGGATAGTTGGTTCTCATAATTTAAAGAGCTGAAAAATGTAACAGAATGCTTGAAAAGTAAAATAGGGTGATTATGGGATTTAATGAAAGACAACATGTCATATTAAGAAAAGAATACATTGAAGAATTAGAAATCTTGGGCTCAAGCTAGGGCTTTGCCACTTACTAAACACACTGGGCAAACTATCAAATTCTTTAGAACTGTGGTCCCCAACCCTCAGGCTGTGGACTGATACCAGTCCATGGTCTCTTAGGAACCGGGGTGCACAGCAGCAGTTGAGTGGCAGGTGTGCGAGTGAGCGAAGCTTCATCTGTGTTTATAGTTTTTGTCTCCCATCATCCCCCAAAGGGACTGTCTAGTAGCAGAAAAACAAGCTCAGGGCTCCCACTGATTCTGCATTAGCGGAGGCTGTATAATTATTTCATTATATATTACAATATAATAATAATAGAAATAAAGTGTACAATAAATGTAATGCACTTGAATCATCTGAAAATGCCCCCCTACCCCTGGAATGCAGAAAAATTGTCTTCCATGAATCCAGTCCCTGGTGTCAAAAAGGTTGAGGACTGCTGCGTCTAGGTCCACTCTAAAATAAGTTCACAAGTAGTTTGCCTAATCGCCTCACAACGTTATCGAGAGGATCAATTAAGATCAATATTTGTGAAAGTAAACTTCAGGTGACTATATAGTTAAATTGATATTATTAAGGGATTATTTATTTATGGATACTCATATCATACAACTTGAGAGAGAAAAAATTAATTAAATTGATGCCATCCTACAAATAATAAAACTGATGCCCGAAGGGGTTAGGTGACTTAAGATCACAAAGCTGGTAAATGGCAGAAATGGGACACAAATCCAAGGCTCCTGATCTCCCATCTGGTGCTCTTTAGACCCAATGTTTCAGGTGAGCTGAACAAAACAATGAATGGTGGTTGGTTCATAGTCTTCAAATGCAATTTCAGATAAATCATAGGGCCAACAATGTTCAGCTCTAACTGCTCATGGACCCAAGTAGAATAGACTACTGAGATTTTTTGTTTGTTTGTTTGTTTTTTAAACTGAGGTCTAAATCTGGCAGGGTCATAGGACATGATCTATTACTACCTTACACAGTACTATTGCTCTTAAACTATTAATTTAGCTTTGCTTATTAGCATAAAGCTGGATAAACTTCTCTACGAATATGTTGGCAGAATGCTATAGCAGGAGTAGTCTTGTAACTCATTTAGTCCAAACCCTTTGTTTATATAGATGAACTCCAGAAAGATAAAGATTTGTGCAAGGTCATGTGGCTCAACGATGACCCTACTGATGAAAATCTGAAATGTATTGGTTTTCTTGACTTATTAAGTATAGATTGCTTAATTACCATAACTAAATATTTTTGTGCAGATTTTACAATATCTCAGGCTCATATCTTCAAATACAAAACAGGGTACAGTACTTTACTATTGTAAAGTAATAAAAGACAAATGTATGGCCATAAATATTTTAAAACACTATATAAAATATAGCAAATAAAATTCAGTATTATTTCAGAAGAATAATATATCATATCCAAGAAAATTTCAACCCAAGTATGATTTAAATCATGGAATGACTAATTTAATATCTCAATTGGTCAGAAGATATGTATCTGAATAGGCACCAAAAAGCCATTTGACAAAATTCCAAAACCTTCTAAATAATTTTTAAAAACCCTTTAAATAGGATTGAAATGGGTTTTCCTTAAGTTTAATGTGTTAAAAAAAATGTTACTTTCAGAGTCATCAAATTCTGTGTAAAATATTAGGGCATTGCCATAATCATTAAAAGCAAAACAAAACTGATCACAAATATTTTAATTTATTTCTGGAAATTCTGGCCAATATATTATTAAAAGACTTACAACTTTGACTGAAACTGTACAAAAACAAATTATGTAACCAAAGCATATGTACCTCTGTAAAATTCTGAAATAAAAAAATATAAACAATATAAATATTAGAAGGCAGGATAAAAAGTTGTTACTATTTTTAAGAATTACAACTTTATATCTAGGGAAAAAGTATAATAAAATCCCCTGGAAAACTGTTAGGGTAATTAAAATAAAGAAACTATATATTCAAACCATAAGCAAAATAATAATGTTATTTCCTATACACTAGCCATAATTAGTTGGAAAACAGTGAACAGAGATCTGATTTCAAATATCTAATACTTTGAATGAGTAATTTGTTTTCATTGACTCCCATTGATATCTGCCTTCCATCTAAACCATTCCACTAAATGAATGCAATCTTACCAGTCATCAATTACTTTTCAGCTGCTAAATCTGATAATACACTGACTCAATCAATGTTGCATTCATTCGCTCATTCATTTATTGAATACATATTTATTAGTTAACGGTGAAGCCTTTTTGTTCACTTTGACTCCTTTCTTTTCTCCCGGGTATATTCTACACTGAAACGTTTCTAGATACAGATACAATTATGCCACTCATAAAACCCACCAGTGATACACAATGTTGTCTTGAAAGAACATCAAACCCACGCCCACTACAGTCTCATGACTCATCATTTCTCATTCACATCCTAAACTTCAATCACAATTATATTCTCAAAATTCCATTTCTGTGCCACACGCTTTGAAATCTATGTGACTTTGTATCTGATGTTCCCTTTCTCTAAAACAACTTTTTCCCTTCCTCATCTAACAACTGCCTGTCATTCTCCAAAACTCAGCCGAAGTAAAATCCCCTCTCCTGCAAACTTGTCACACTTTTCCTGGGTTTGTGGTCCTGTGTTGAGCATTGTGTCCTGTGTGTTCCTCTCTGCTAATGCACATCCTTTGCCAGTTTCCTCATCTGCAATACTCCCAGTATTGGAGCTCCCTAATGGTACTCCGTTTTCCAAAGTTCTTTTTATTAACTTCTATCACATTGCTGAAATATAGCAGAACCAATAAATGTTTCTGAATATTAAAAGAACAACTTTAATAAGCCGTACCACTTTCTGGAAGTAGCTAAAAATCTGAAGAAAGGAAATTATTATTTCATTTTCCTATATAGGGAGAATGGATTATAAACTAACAAATTCATAGATTTAACAGTCAAGATCCTAAAGGCAGGTTGTTGTAACTTCAAATTAGCCTAATTTTAAGTGTAACTGGGTTAATAAACAAGTGAAAATATCTAAGACTTTTAAAAATGAACATTATGAGAACAAAAAAACACCAAAAATCTATGACAGCTAAAAAGTATAATAGATTAAAAGTATCTGGCAAGATAACAGACTAAAAGCTCAATGAAATAAAATATAACTAAGATACTCTTATACTTAAGAATTCAATGATTAAGAAAGGAAACACTTTTATAAAAGATAAAGAGAAGCACTAGTCAGAAAATGGTACTTACACAATTGGTTATATATCTGTAATATTCAACTGTATCCTCATTTTATTCATAAGCCACCAAGTTCCACATGTATTAAAGAATTAAATATAAAATTATTAAAGTAAAAAAAAACAACTAAAAAGAGAAAGAAGTATTTATTAAACCTATTTTATAATTAACCTCATTTTATAAGCCATATTTATAAAATGAAAATAAATGTTCAAATTTAGAAATAGATAACTCACAAATTAGAATGCAATAACGGTAAATAAGCATGAAAAAATTATTCACTTTATTAAAACTATGCCTAATTATGATTACAAAATTAATGAAGATTAAATATGTTAATTTTAATGGTAATGAAAATAATCTCCAAGGCTGTTGAGAATATCATGAATCAAACACTATCATGCATAGTTGATGAGAGTAAAATTATAGCAAAAGTTCCAAAAACTTTTAGTGATGTGTATCAATAAACTGTTTTGATAAGAAAATTCCATTTTTGGAAATCGATGCTAAGAAAGTTATTTTTTGTTATGGGTTGAATCGTGTACCCTCCCTCAAATTTATATATTACAATCCTAGCCTCTAGTACCTCAGAATGTGGCCTCATTGGAAAATAGGATCTCTGTAGATTCAACTAGTTAAAATGTGGTTATCCTAGAGCAGAATGGGCTCCTAGTTCAATGTGACTAGTGTTCTCATAAAAAGAAGAAATTTACAGACAGATGCACAGACAAGCAGTACATCATGTAAAGACTGGAGTTAGGCTACCACAGCCGAGCAACTGCCAGAAATTTCGAGAGAGGCCTAGGCAGATCCTTCCCTAATACCGTCAGAGGAAGTACGGCCCTGCCAACATGCTGAACCTAAATTTTTAGCCTTCAGAACTCTAAAACAATAAATTTCTGTTGTTTTAAGCCACTCTGTTTGTGATACCATGCTATGGCAGTCCTAGTAAGCTAATATAATTTTAAATACTGAAAAAAAATTCATGTGTGAGGATCAGCAGTGCTTCATTATTTATCAGAAAAATATTGGGAAAACATACTTAATCAACTCTAGACATTATGGGATAAAAATTACGTTCCAGGACCTTGATGCAATAATTTATGACCATTAAAATCAATGCATCTAAAGATTAAATGAAAATATAAGAAAGTTTTATGGCTTATGAAATGAAAATTAGGAAATAACATGCTTACAGTATAAGAATAACTATGAAAAACAAGAACAATTATACATAGAAAAAGCCTTAAAAAGAACATCACCAAAATGTTAACAATTGTTCAACTTCAATAGAATAAAATATTCTTTTTCTATTCTCTTTATATTTTCCAAGCTTCTTTTATTTAATAACCATATTTTCTAATTTAAAAATGACTCAACATTTTATACGATGGCATCAGAATACATATTCCTCTCAAGTGCACATGAAACAATCTCCAGTGTAGATTACACTGAACCACAAAACAAAGCTTAACAAATTTAAACATTGAAATCATATCGAGAATCTTTTCTAAGCACAGTATGTGAAACTAAAAATCAATAAGAAGATGAATTTTAGAAAATTCACAAATAGATGGAAATTAAACAACACACTCCTGAACAACCAATGGGTAAGAGAAGAAATCAAAAGAGAAATCAAAAAATATCTAGAGACAAATAAAAATGGAAAGACAGCATACCAAAACTTATGGGATACAGCAAAAATAATTCTAATAAGGAAATTTATAGCAATAAAATTCTACATTAAGAAAAAAAATCTCAAACAACCTAAATTTGCACTTCAAGAACTATAAAAAGAACAAATTAAGCTCAAAGTTAGCAGAAGGAAGGAAATAATAAAGATCACTATGGTGCTCAAATGGTGGGAGTGATCACTAGGGATTTGGGGGGTGGGGAGTAATCCCATGTATGAGTACTGTGGTGGGCACTGTGGAGGGGTGGGACATGCTTGAACAGTAGTTGGGGAGTGGAATTAGGGGTCTCAATAGGGGAAAGGAATTCCTCTAAAACTGATTTATGTGATTAGCTGTTCACCTCGGTAAATTCACTGAAAATCATTTAATTGTACACTTAAAATGGAGTAAAGGCATGATTTGTAAAGTATACTTCAATAAAGAAAAAAAAATCAAGATTGGAAATCTGCAAAAGGTGGCAAGGCAATCAAAAAAAAAGATTAGAGCAGAAATAAATTGAGACTACAAAGACAATGGAAGAGATAGATGAACAAGTTGTTTTTTTAAATATAAACAAAGTAGACAAAGCTTTGGCGAGACTAACCAAGAAAAAAAAACCCTCAAAATTATGAAAGAAATAGGAAACATTATAACTGATACCAGTATCACTGATACTGATACAAAAGATCATAAAGACCACTATGAGCAATTACATGACAACAAATTAGGTAACCTAGAAGAAATGGATAAATTACTAGAAACATAAATGTACCAAGATGGAAACATGAAGACATAGAAAATCGGAATAGATCAATAATAGGTAAGGAGATTGAGGAAGTAATGAAAAACCACCCAACAAAGTAAAGTCCAGGGCAAGATGGATTCATGGGTGAATTCCATCTAGCATTTAAAGAAGAATTAACATCAGTATTTCTAAAATGCTTCCCATGAAGAGGAAGTAACACTACCACCTCCTTTTACAAGGCCAGAATTACACTTACATCATGATAAAAACTCTCAACAAATTAGATATAGAGGGAATACACCTCAACATAATAGAAGTCATATACAATAAGCCCACAGCTAACATCATATTCACCAGTGAAAAGCTGAAAGCTTTCCCTCTAAGATCAGGAATGAGAAAAAGGTGGCCATTTTAATCACTTCCATCCAACATAGTACTGGAAGTCCTAGCCAGAGCAATCAGACAAGAAAACCAAAATACATCTAAATTTGAAAGAAAGAGATTGTTTCTGTTTGCAGGTAACATAGTCTTACATATAGAAAACCCTAAGAACTCTACCAAAACCTATTAAAACTAACTTAAAAATTCAGTAAAGTGGCAGGATACAAAATCAACATACAAAAACTAGTAGTGTTTTATTGCTTCTCAGCCTTCTGGCTAAGACCAAGTGTAAAAATTAGTAGTATTGCTATACCCCAACAACAAATTTTTTGACAAAGAAATAAAGAAAACATTCCCATCTATACTAGCACCAAAAATATTTACATATAAATTTAAGCAAGGAGGTGAAAGATCTGTACATTTAAAACTGTAATGATACACTAAAAACTATAAGATACTGTTGAAGAAATTGAAGAGGACACAAATTAATGGGAAGATATCTGTGTTGATGGATTGGAAAAATCTGTATCATTCAAATGCCAAAGTAATCTACAGATTCAATGCAATTGCTATCCAAATTCCAAAGACATTTTTTTCACAGAAATATTAATTTTAAAAAATTCTAAAATTTGTATAAAACCACAAAATTTCCCAAATAGCCAAAGTAATGTTGATTTTAAAAAAAAGAACAAAGCTGGAGGCAACACACATCCTGATTTCAAACACTATTACAAGACTATGGTAATCAAAACGAGATGATACAAGCATAAAAACAGACACATAGACCAATGCAACAGAAAGGAGAGCCAAGAAATAAACCTACACACATATGGGCAACTAATCTCTGATAAGAGTGTCAAAAATATACAATGAAGAGAGAAAATCTATTCCATCAATAGTATTGGGAAAACTGAATATCCACATGCAAAAGAATAAAACTGGACCTTTATTTTATACTGTATACAAAAATTAACTTAAAATGGATTAAAGATTTAAATGTAAGACCTGAAACCATAAAACCCCAAGAGAAAATTTAGGGGAAAAAAAACACATGATCTTGGCAATGATTTTTTTTTTTTTTTTTTTTGGATATTGACACCAAAAATAAACAAGTGAAAAGGACTATCTCAAACTAAAAAGCCTCTGCACAGCAAAGGAAACAATCAACAAAATGAAAAGAAAACTTAAAGAACATGAGAAAATATTTGCAAATCATACATTTTATAAGGGATATGCAAAATATATTAAAAAGTTAGACAATTCAATAGCAAAAAAAAAAAAAAAAAAAGAAATACCCTGATTTAAAAATTGGCAAAGGACCTGAGTACACTTTTTTTTTAAAGAAGACATACAAGCATGTCCCACCCCTCCACAGTTCCCATGCTTGAAAAGTAGTTGGGAAGCGGAATTAGGGGTCTCAATAGGGGAAAGGAATTCCTCTAAAACTGATTTATGTGATTAGATGTACACCTCGGTAAATTCACTGAAAATCATTTAATTGTACACTTAAAATGGAGTAAACGCATGATATGTAAAGTATACTTCAATAAAGGGAAAAAAAAGAAAAAAAAAGACATACAAATGAACAACACACGAATGAAAGGTGCTCAACATCACTAATCATCAGGAAAATGCAAATCAAAACCACAATGAAATTATCACCTCACACCTGTAAAGATGGCCATTATCAAAATCACAGAAGATAATAAGTGTTGGTGACGGTGTAGAGAAAAGGGAGCTCTCGTACATTGTTCTTGGAAATGTAAATAGACATAGACAGTAAGAAAAACAGTATGAAGATTCCTCCAAAAATTAAAAATAGAACTAACTACCATATGATGCAACAATATCACTTCTAGGTATAAATCCAGAGGAAATAAAATCAGTACCACAAGGAGGCATCTGTACTGCTATGCTCATTGCAGCATTACTCACAGTACCTAAGATACGGAAACAATCAAGTGTCCATCAACAAATGAATGAAGAAAATGTGGTGAATATGAGTGTCACATATGCATAATGTAGTATTATCCAGCCATAAAAAAGAAGAAACTCCTGCCATTTGCAACAAGATGGATGAATCTGGAGGACACTATGTTAGGTCAAATAAGTCAGATAAAGAGAAAGAAATATTATATGTCATTTATATGTGAAATCTAAAAAAAAAAAAAAAAAGTTGAACTCATAGAAGCAGAGTAGAACAGTGAGTGCCAGGGGCTGAGAAATGGGGGAAAGGAGTTTTTTTCATCAAAGTGTACACACTTTCAGTCAAATTCTGGGAATCTAACATAGAGGATGGTGACTATAGTTAATAATACTATTGAAATTGGCCGAGCGAGATCTTAAGTATCCTCAACATACACACACAGACACACAAAATGGTAACTATAGTAATGCTGTGTTAATGTATTTTATTGTAGTAAATATTTCACTTTGTATATGTCCATCAAATCATCATGGTTTAATACTTTAAATATATATAATTTTTATTTGTCAATTACACTTTAAAGCTGAGGAAAAATCAGACAAATAAAAATGACTCAATAGGCAAAAGGCATGCATATTACTGTAGGGGTAATGTGATATATATGCAAAATATATAAAAGTACACATACATATATATCTATACACATAATCATGTATATATGTTTACATGTACATAGACAAATAGAAATACACACATACACAAAGGCTTTGTTCCCTGAGAAATTGTCTTTCATTGTCTATATAGTTGTTTTGCTTAGTCAAACTGTGGTTAATCCTATGAAATTACGTGCTGGATACTCCTTATAGTGTTGCTCCCAATGTTCCTGATCTTGGAAATCATATCATGTCACAACAAGGTCATTTTGTAGTTCAGCAATCTAATGTCGTTAATGCCAAACGATGGTGCATCCACCTACTTTATAGTGAAATCTCCTCTACAAATGGGATTAAAGTGAGGCTTCAGCGGTTATACACTTACAATGACTCAGAATTCCATAAACTATTAAAAAAAAACTATTTACAAGGTCAACAGCATTATTCTATTCAGCCACACTACTGGAACCTATAAAACTAAAATCCTGAGTATACAGGAATGCATATCATATATGTGTATCACCAGAGTAGCAGCTTCAGAGGTGCTACTGTGAGCATCCCTGAAAAGATCATTTGAATGTAATCTAAGGTAACATGTCACCTCCCTAATCTTCAGTTTTCCTTCACATATAAGTAAAATAAGAAGGTCTGATGAGCATCTAAGCTTAGAGCTCTAAATTCTGTAATTTTCTTCTGGTGTGCGTAGAGAATTTTTGCTATAATATTTATTCACTAGTTAACTACAAAAATAAATATTTAAAATTAATACCTAATGCCTAAATTTAAAACATATGTAATCAATTTAAAGTTTTCTAAGATAAAAGTAAAAAAAGTTGTGTTTCCTCCCCTGATATTTTACTCCCATTATAACATGCTTTTTGAAGGAAATTTGAATGGAAGAGATCTCTAAGTTCATAAATAATTTGAGTTCTCTCCTATCTAGCTTAGGAATTCCCTTAAACTTCTTTGTTCTAAACTCCTTCAATGATAAGACAGTATAAATTTTCCACTGGTGGTAACATATTGTTCACTATCTTATTTGAAAATAGTTTGCTTTATTTGCCACCATATCAAAAAAGATATGAGCTTTAAAACATGTAGTATGTCTGGAAGTCATCACATGGAAGCTGAATACGATGCAGAGAAAAGCATTTAAAGTAATCAGAGGATGATTGAAATGCCATTAGCCTTTATAGGGTAACTGGTGCATGCTAGAATGTCTGCAAAAAACTTTACCTGCTCTTTTATTGAATTCTTTAATTGTCTTGTGAGGTATCAAAAATCATTACATGCTTCCATGGCAGAAGCAGTGCTTGGGCATGGTGCGTATTTCTAGCATAATTATGGATGCAACCGGATAGGTCCTGAGTGAAAGATTAAGGCTGATTTAACTCATATCTCACACCCCATTGATTGCTCACTTACAGTCTTGAGTGTAACCTGAAAAACTGAGTTACAATGACAATACAATATGATAAGAATATACGAAAAATATGAACAAAGTGATATGGGAGTGCAGAGAAGATCCCATAACTTTAGCCAAAAAGAACATTAGGATTAAAAAGGACTCATGGGGGAGATGATTTATGAGTGGGTTTTGTCAGATGTGTGAAGGTATTCTTTGCAAAGGGAAGAGGATTTGAAAAGTCACTGAAGCTTGAAAGAGTGCACAGTTAGAAACTAAAACAAGGGAGTGCAACAAGAATTACAAGAAATGAAATGTAGATTGATAGGATTCATAACATGAAAGTCCTTGTGTGTCCCATAGCAGGCTCCCATATCCATGGGATATATGTTCTAAAATCTCCAGTGGATGCCTGAAACCTAGGATAGTACTAAACCCTAGGAATACTGTGTGGTTTTGATCTGATTATGGAAATGGCTACTAAATGACTAATGGTGGGTAGTATACACAGCACAGATATGCTGGACAAAGGGATTATTCGTGTCCTAGGCAGGACAAAGTGAGATGCGTGAGATTTCATCACACTACTCAGAAGGACACACAATTTAAAACGTATGAAATGTTTATTTCTGGAATATTTCATATTTTCAGACTGCAGTTAACTATAGGTAACAGAAATTGCAGAAAGCAAAACCACAGACAGGGAATGGTAGGACTACTGTATTAAGCAATTTAAGTTATATCCTATTTCCAGTGTGGAATCATAGACTAATTTCGAGCAAGAGAATGACATATAACATGACCAGAATTTTATTTTATTTTCTGTTTTTAAAAATCCATTGCAGTCCTCTGGACAATAAGGCAGAATAAAATGATATGGTAAGATTCTGCTCTCTGGTCCACATTTACAATAATTCCATACAAACACACAAATGTTAGGTAACATAATTTTTACAACTTTGAAAAATATGTAAGCTCAAAATCAAATGTAATCTCCCAACTACCACAAATGAAGCAGCAACTTAAAACAAATAGCAAGTGCAGTAAAAGCCAAAATTGCTCACAGGAGTCTTAAAACATTTCATTCATTCATAATTCATTTATCATCCATCAGGTGCCCCCTAAATTCTAGGCATTGTGCTAGAGAAGATGAGACAATACTTGAAAAGCAAAGATAAGTATTGTTATTCCTCATGCAACTTTTATATAAGTAAGCCCACACAACAGAATCTGTACACAAGAAAAATTAGAACTTTCTGGAGCTAGAAATAAGGATAAGGCAGAAAGGATATAGTATAAATACAGTCATAAAATATAAATGCATGAGTAAGATTATCTTTGGGAATGGAGAAACAACAGGGAAATTTTCTATCCATCTTGGGACATGAATGGAAAGATGTACCTATGAGAAATAGGAACCTGAAACTTATACCACATCTAGGTATGAGCTTGGAATTCACACCAAAACTGAAATAAATGTATTCTTTTTACATAAAATACTATTAAAAATTAATGATGCATTTAGCCACAAAAGAAACCTCTAAATATTCCATAGAAGTAATATCAAAAAGACCAATTACATAAGAAAACAATAATGGATTGGTAATTTTAAAAACAACAAAAATTTTAAAAACCTATATTTGGAAACTTATAAATATGCCCTAATATGATTTACAGTGAAAAAACAACGTACATATACCTGTGGAATAAATCTAATGTAATGGAAGGTTATAATCTTAAAAATATGTTTTAAATATAAAAATTAAAACAGATGAGGTAAAAATGCAACTCAAGAAGCTAAAAACAAGAACCATGGTATAAACCCAAAGAAAATACAAGAGTAGTAAAGAAGGAAAATAATGATGTAAATTTATGATATGGAAAATAAGTATGAACAAAAACCTTTTACAAAAACTATAATAAAAGCATAAAACTTTAGCAAGACTGATTAAGAAGACAGAAGTTATATATAAACAATATTATTATATAAATGGATATAATTAAAGATACAGTGAAGATTTTTAAAAATTCTCAGTGTATGCTATGAAATCTTTATGCCAATTGATGCTGCAACTTTAAAAAATAGGTAGTTTTTATTACCCATTACTAAAGATCATTAAATTACTTAAATATTAATATAAATTTTCTAAAAGATACCAAAATTTACTCAAAAATAGAAAAACTACACAAACCAGTAATTGTTAAAGAAATTGAATCAGTAGGAAAATCTCAAGAAAGAATACTAAGTAGTTTTAAAGATAAGCTTTACCAAATCTTTAAAAATAGATAATCTCAATGTATTAAAATTTGACTTTATAATTAGGATAGATGCAGAATGAAAACAGAAGGGAATGTGTCTAATTAACTTACTAAGGTTAGTGTAAGCTTGATACTGAAATTACAAAAAGACAGTACATGGTAAGAGTATACACTAGTACCATAAATGAGCAAACACCTAAAGAAAATTTTGCTATTAATCCAGCAGTACACATGTGTGTATATGTCCACATTTAGTCAAGCTGTGTTTATCTCAGAGATACGATAGCACTTTAACAATACAAAAGCTATGAGTGGAGCTTCTACTTGCAGAAAGAATAGATAGACCTACTACCCCTGTTACTCCCATCAAATGCAACTAAAAAGCCAGGCCATTAAATGAAAAACAAATACAAGAAACTCTGAAAATTGTAGAGAAGGCAGCAGATTAGCTAGAGATCTTGAGACCCAAAGCTTGAACTTCAACCTAAAGAAGCAGTATGGAGGCACCCTTCCCTTTCTTACTAGGGTGGTATTAGAAGAAGCCTAATTGAGAGTCAAGACTTTCACCACTTCTCAGCAGTAATGAGGTCACCCCCATGATGTCAGTGGGGATGTGTCACAAATATAACAATAAATAGAACCAACCATAAAAAAAAAGTAATCAAATAACAACATGGCAGGAGTAAATCCTTACCTACAAATAATAACGTTGAATGTAAATGGACTAAACTTTTCAATCAAAAGATACAAGAGTGGCTAAATGGATTAAAAAAATAATAAGAGTTTACTGTATGTTGTCTGCAACAAACCCACTTCACCTATAGACTCAAAATAAAGGGATGGAAGAAGATATTTCATGTATATGGAAAGTAAAAAAGAGCAGAAGTAGCTATACTTCTATCAGATAAAATATATTTCAAGACAAAAACTATAAAAAGAAAGGAAACTAACTGTACTACAAGTATCTGACATAAACCTACTGGAGGAGGTAGGGAAAAAGAGGAGCTGACCTAAGTCAATTTGGAAATGATTGAAAATTGTACAACTAAAAACAAAAGGAACTATACTAAGCATTGTACCCTAGCTGCTGAAGTTGTTTCTCACAAAGGTGCTTATGTATGGTTTAATACTTGTGACAATGTTAAACACATCTCTACATGTATGCTTGTATTGACCAAAGAAGTACAGGTAATTGAAAGGCAGATGGAGGGAGACAGGTTTCTCATGATTGGAGAAACAAGTTTAGAAATAAGCAAAGGAGGAAAGCTAAAATGAACCACGTAGTATTGATTAGAGTTGGAGATATCAGTATGAACTTATGTTTAGATTATTATGTAAATACAGATGGATACATATAGAAATATTTATAGATATGTGAGTATACAGTGCTCAAAGCTGAAACAATTTGAACTACAAAATAAATTTTTTTAAATAGTGTTAAATTATAACCTAAAGTATAAAATAAATATCCGTTAATCCAAAAAAAAAAAAAAACTGCAAAAAAGAGACAAAGAAGGTGATTATATAATGACAAAGGGGTCAGTTCAGCAAGAGGATATAGCAATTCTAAATATATGTGCACCCAACACCGGAGCACCCAGATATATAAAGCAAATGTTATCAGAGCTAAGGAGAGAAATAGACTTGAGTACAATAACTGTCAGAGACCTCAGAACTCTACTTTTAGCACTGGATAGATCATCCAGAGAAAATCCACAAACATTGGACTTAATCTGCACTATGTATCAAATGGACCTAATGGATATTTACGGAACATTTCATCCAACAGCTGCAAAATACACATTTTTCTCCTCAGCTCGTGGATCATTCTCAAGGATAGACTATATGTTTGGACACAAAACAAATCTTAAAGTTTGAAAAAAATTAAAATCATACCAAGTGTTTTTCCTGACAATGGAATAAAACTAGAAATCGATAACAAGAGGAACATTAAAAACATACAAACACGTAGAAATTTAAAAACATGCTCCTGAGTGACCAGTAAGTCAATGAAGTGATTTAGAAGGAAATTAAAAAAAGTTCTCAAGACAAATGAAAACGAAAACGCAACATATCAAAACCTATGGGATACAGTAAAAGCAGTAATAAGAGGTAAGTTTATAGCAATAAATGTCCACATCAAAAAAGTAGAAAAGTTTCAAATAAATAACCTAACCAGAAAAACAAGAGCAAACCAAATCCAAAATTAGAAGTAAATAAATAATAAAGATCAGAGCAGAAATAAATGAAATTGGAACAAAAAAATCAACACAAATGATTAATGAAAAAGTTGATTTTTTGAAAAGATAAACAAAATTGACACACCTTTAGCCAGACTAAAAAAAAAGATAGAAGACCAAATAAATAAAATCAGAGATGAAAAAGTAGACATTACAACTGATACTTCAGAAAT
Organism: Lepilemur ruficaudatus; assembly: GCA_963574885.1. NCBI lineage: Eukaryota > Metazoa > Chordata > Mammalia > Primates > Lepilemuridae > Lepilemur > Lepilemur ruficaudatus. The sequence continues at coordinate 17,976 of CAUYRT010059829.1, read as the reverse complement.
CCAAAGGATCATTAGAGACTATTAATACTATGAGGAATGATATGCCAATAAACTGGAAAATCCAAAAGAAATTGATAAATTCCTAGACATGTACAACCTACCAAGAATGACCCAGGAAGAAATCTAAAACCTAAATAAACCATTAACAAGTAAAAAGATAGAAGCAGTAATAAAAAGTCTCCCATCAAAGAAAAGCCCAAGACCCAACGTCTTCATTGCTGAATTCTACCAAGCATTCAAAGAACTAATATTAATACCAATTCTACTTAAACTATTCAAAAAATTGAGGAAGAAGGAACACTCCTAACCTCATTCCTAGCGAATACTCCTAACCTCAAGATCTCTATCACCCTGATACTAAAACCAAAGACACCACAAAAAAAGAGAACTCTAGGCCAATATGTGATTAACATAGATGCAAAAACCCTCAACAAAATACTAGGAAACTAAATTAAACAACACATTAAAAAGATTATTCATCATGATCAAGTGGGATCATCCCTGGATACAAGAATGGCTCAAGATATGCAAATCAATCAATGTGATACATCATATCAAGAGAATAGAGGACAAAACCCATATGATCAATTCAATTGATACTGAAAAAGCATTTGATAAAATTCAATAGCCCTTCATATTAAAAACTCAAAAACCTGTATATAGAAGGAACTTACCTCAACACGATAAAAATCATATATGACAGACCCACATCTAGTATCTCACTGAATGTGGAAAATATATCCACAATTAAAAATTAAAAAATGCAGTATCTGTGAACTATATAAAGTGAAGCACAGTAAAACAAGGTGTACCTGTAAATGGAGATTTATTATATAAATGAAATAGCAGTACAAACCATAAGGAAAGATGCAATTGATAAGGTTGGCACAACTTATTTTCACATGGAAAAGACAAAAGAAAATCTGATTCCTTTCTCAAAAGACACACATGAAAATATTTTTGGTACACTAAAAGCTAACTGTGAACAGAACTTAAAAAATGTATTTTAAAATATAAGACATACATATGTATATGTATGTGTATATCAATGAGATACAAAAGTTTTAGATAAGATCCCAAAAGCATAAGTCATAAAGGATAAGAATGACAAATTTATCACATTAAAAGTAAAAATATTTATATAATATAAAAAGTGAAGATACTTGCATAACATATAACAAATGGAGAATTAGTATCTGTAATGAAAATCTGAAAGAAAAATAATCCAATAGGAAATTGAAATTTATTAGGTAAAAATCTGAATTAACAACAAAGGAAAAGATACTCTTCAGCTACAAAGATTGCACAAATCAGTAGAGCAATGAATTTATGATTACATAACCACTGCAATGGAAAAAATTAAATATCTGAGACTACATGTTGTTATGGGTGGAAACTTTCATGTAGTGCTTTTAATAAAAATGTATTAACATACGATCACTCGGAGGAACTAAATAGCAATATCTAGTAAGGTTAAAAATTGCTTACCCCTTTGCCCAACAATTCTGCCTCTAGGCATGTGACATAAAGAAACTTGCACATGTGTATAGGTTACACTGGAAATATGTTTACCACAACATTATTTGTAGTAGCAAAAAAAAAATACGATCTAGTATACACACCCATTAATAAGGAATGGATAAATTTTGCTATGTTTATGTAGGGGAATACATTAAAATGAATGAATTAGGTTGATAGGCATCAATGTGAATAGTTTTCAAAAATATAACGTTGAGTGAAAAAAGCAAGCTGCAGAGTCATCTAGTATGGCATCATTTGTATAAAAACTTTAACATCATAAAATTCCACTTCTCTACTCTTTATGGATAGTAAAATTATGGCAACATAGCCTGGAAGGATACATATCAAAAATTTTTATAGTGATTGCCCTAGGGAAAGAAGGGAATGGGACCAGAGAGCCAAATAAGGAGACTCAGTTTTATCCTTATGCGTTATCCCTTTAATTAAAAGTGTCTGTAAAAATAAAATAAAGCAACTCTAGTGGCAGGCTTGTGTGCTCATATGTGTCCTTAAGATTGGAGAAAATAATCCATAGAAGGAGGGTGAAAAAATGAGGAAAATTCATCCTTTTCATGTAATTTACATAGCAGTGTTTTTAGCAGTGGTTTGGGGGTGGGGAAGGATTCCTGAGAGCTGCCAGCAGCAGGGAGAGGGAACACCAGTGAGGCAGGGGAGCACGTCCAGGTGGAAACTGCTGAGCAAACGCGCAAAACCAACCTTTCAGAGGTGCAAGAGAGTCTATTAGACTGGTCAACTAGACTGGCTACACGTAACTTTTATGGGAGCCAAAGCTTCCAGAATCCAAACACAGATACATTTTTTTAAATTATTATATGTTACTTTTAAAACTACATAAACTTTTAATCCAGCTGTAACATTTTAACAAGCACTCACAGGACCTAACAGCTCGCCTTGTGTGCACACTCCTGGAAGCCTTCCCCAGACCTAACTCACTTCTGATACTCCCTTCCTTTCTCCCACAGCCACAGATACCTGACCTAACCTCTTTGTTCCAGCTGCCACTTTCTGATTTCTCTGCTTGAATTCTGCTCTAACCAGCTGTTAAAACACACCGATTTCCTCACTACTTGTCTTCCTACCATCTCTAAAATAAGCCCATGGTTTGGGAGACCATAAATGCAATAATGAAACAAAGGAGGGGGGGATGTAATACCATTCTTTCTTTTTTTTATTCCTGCCCCCCTTTTCATTTAACCAACATTTATTGAGAGACTGCATATGCAATCATCTCTTCTCCTAAAGAGTTTGCAATCTAAGTGGTGGGGGCATGGCGGAATGAATGCGGAGAGGTGACCAAAAAAGTCATCTAACATGATAAAGTGTAAAATATCACACAATTTATCAAGGTACAAACATTTGCACATCAATTTAACCTGCAAAGCATTATTTGCTGCATATATTTGCAACTCTATTTCTTCATACTCTGGTTTCCCCCCATTATTAAGTTCAAGGTGATGTTTTATCAAGGCATGACTCTCTCTCGGGAGTATTTTCATGTTGATTGGACTTTTGGAGGGAGGGGAAAGCAACCTTTGAGCATGGCACTGTCTATCTGTCTCAACTGTCAGTAGGGCTAGCTCTGAGCAGAGAAGTCTCATTTTCCCACATGTTGTGGGAAAAGTGGGAACAGTAACTCTTCTTCCCTCTGTTAGAAAATAGAGTTGGTTTTGCTTTTTATTAGAAGGCCATGCCCACTGCCAGCCTCGAGCCTGCCCTAGGCCCCGCTGTGCCCCCCGGCTGCCTGGGACCTGCTGCCAGAACGACTGCAGTGGTGAAGTGGACGGGATGGGGGCTCCCTTGCGGTGGCTTGACCCCAGGATGGCAGCATGGCCATGGTGGGAGAGGGAGTGGCTCTCTCCAGGTCCACAGCTGCCTTTCCCCCAGGCTGTGCCTTCGGCAGGGAGCAGACTTCCCCAAACCCAAGAAAATAGAGTTTTAAGATAGAATTTCCACAGATTCCCTAACCACCCCTGTCCCCTTGGTTTTCAGCGGAAGCTTTCTATCACAGTGGCTTAGGTGGAAGGAGGTGAAGTGACTGTGGCAGTCTCCACTACGGCTGCTACCTACCCCCAGCCTCGATGTCTTTGGCAAAAGGACTGCTGTTTCTCTATAAAGCAAGGGCTTTGCATGCCACCTTTGAATGGCTGATGATTCTTGCTAAGGTTTAGAGAAAAGCAGTATCTCCTCTCATGTCTCTCACCGCCAAAAACAATATTCCCATCTGTCCCCTAGGACTGGCCTCTATGCACCCTGAGATATTCTTTGGCTTTCTCTTTGACCATCTCATGCCATCCTTTGATGACAGGGCCCCCTCCTGTTGATTTTCCACGAGTGATATCAGAGTACAGAGCAAGTAACATAGAAACATTCAGTAATTACTTGTCCGAATCACAGTATCTCAGAACCAAAGGTCTTTTAGAGATCATATTGCCCTGTATTTCCCTGTGGTTTTCAAATTGTGTTCTGAGAAGCCCCAGGGTTCCCTAGAGAGGCTTCCTGGGATGAGGCAAGGTCCTGGCAGAGAGAACACTGCAACCACATCCTCCAATTCAAGTAACACAGTTATGATACTATTTGCTTTATAATTGGATTCCCAAATAAGACTTTATTTCCAAAAACAGTTCCTCTCTCAAAAAAGAGGATGAAAATAATTGAGTTTAGGTATTAACTTTATTTTTATAAGGAAATAAATAAAAAGTTAAAGTTATTTTCTATCAAGGTCACGTAGTTCTATGTTTAACTGACCTGATGTTTACAGAAGAATTCTCAGCACTGTGGGAAGCTGTTAAGGAAGATATGTGGGAACCTTTGATGTCTATTGTCCATCTTGCAATACCATACAAACAGGAACATGTTCCTCCAAATGCCAAGTCAAAAGGGAAATAATAATTATGTTTAACTTATTAACACAGCAATTCTGGTATAAAGTCAAGGGGGAAGGAGAAGGTAGAATTTTCTACCTCAAATTTTATAGTAAACATCACACCCTGCTCTAACCATTGGAAGAATAAGAGTGATTAACTGGTATAGGTATAACTTTGTGGATCATTTAACCGAGCTGTTGCCCTGTAAATAAGCATTTCTCATTAAAGGAAGTGCAATGGTTTACGTAGACTTTTTGGAATGCAATTGTTTACTTTCATCTGCAGTTATAGAGGAAGTACTAAGTCATCAAGTTTCTGTTCCTGCCTCTGTTAGCATGGTGATCTCTAATGGAGGTCATTTATGAGGCTAATCAATTCTCTTCAAGGAAGTCACTAAAAAGGGAGACAATTATATTAGGCATCAAAGTGGGTGAGGAAGAAAATTCACAAAAAACCAACTTTGATCTCTACTCCAGACTCAGGCTTAATGGTCTGGAAAACTAATAATCATTAATTTTCTCAAAGAGATATCATATGGCTAGAGCTATAATGTTCAAATAACATGTCATTAAATTTTTTCATAATGAGTAGAAGCCTCTTTTAATCATTTTGAAACCAACTACCACAAAATGCATTGCTTTATTCCTGTAATATCCTTACCACAAGTCTTCTAACACAGAAAGTGATCTTACTTCCAAGGTTACCCATGGAAGACAGAATTTGATTTTACATTCAGATCTCATTTAACTTAACAAACAGAATGATAACGTTTTTCTCTATTCTTCCTGGTACTTTTCCTAATCTTTGAAAAGTACTGTTTGTCTTCCGTAGAATTTTCCAGGTTAGGTTAAGAATTGCCTATTATTATTCATACTTTAAACGCAAGGACCTACAACCCTGTATGGAAATGATGTTTAAAACAGCTCCCTTCTTCCTTACTAATACCCAAGACCCATGGTATAGCCACCAATCTGAGTGAGTTTGATGGGGGAAAGGGTTGTTACAGAGTCTATCTAAACAGATTTAATGGGGGAAAGGAAGATATTCACCTATAATAACCCCATCCCCACCCTGGCAACTCACAGGCCACACTACCTTTCATAAACATTCTACCTCTTATCAAGGAATACCATACATACAGAGTTTATGATGTTTGAATTATTCCAAATAAAGATTAGGAAGAAAAACATCATTTGTATTAGAAAGTATAGTTTGTAAAAAGCTCACCTCTGAAGGCAAAGATGTTGCTAGCTATTTTGGGCTTTTAGTTTTGTAAAGCATTAGTTGGAGGCTAAGGCAGCCACAGATGAAAAAACATTTGAGATCTTAAGAGGAAGTATCTGTCAATGCAGGAGGTGCAAAAGGGAAAGAAGGTGGGGTGGGGGGTGGTACAGGAACCACAGTCTAGGTGAAAGGACTGACAGCTTGCACCCATATTCAAGGTTCAGACTCTCCCTCCATATAGCAGAATTCCTCCCAGCTGAGTGTATAAAAGCAAAGCATATCAAGCTGGAATAGCTATATGAAACGTTTCCTCCTCTGAGTTTACTGAGGAGTGCTGACATCTAAAGCATTGCCTGAATCTGTAGGATCTCCCATGGCAGGCCCCCTCAATCAATGGAGAGAAAATCAGCTTATTGTCTGTGTACCTTATCTCCCCTATTTTCCAGACAAAACAGTAGGAATGAAGAAAGTCAAGTTAGAGAATTGAATAGGACAAGCCTTTTATTGATTGTCATTGATGCTTATCTAGCCCTAGAGATAAATCTATGTGCTATAGGGGAAAGAAAATAGTTAAAGGAAGTTGCTATAATTTGAAGCTTGAAATTCTAACCTACTATAATACCATGATTGTTATACCATCTAATTTTTTCTTGATTTACATTGTTTATTGAGATTTTTTAAAAGTATTATTTAGTAAAATACATTTTTACCGAAATAATAATAGAAAAATTATCATCAAACCAATCTCTAAATATTTGCTACAGAATCAAGAAGAAAAGAATCATTCCTATAAAGCAGAATAAAAACCGGATAATCTTTGTATTTTGTTAGACACTTGAAAATTTTTCTCTCAGAAGTATGCTTTTTCCTATTTTACAAACCATGGTCTCAAAGTCACAGAAACCATCACTCTCTTTTCTTTGCCCATGCCAGTTTTCAGTGACTTTTAGAATAAAGGATTCAAATTTCAATCCACTCAAGACTCAAATCTTTCAATGGAAAGTTTCATTCCAAAGGATGTTGTTGCCCTTCGTATATAATCCTAGAATGAAAATAAAGGAAGCTTGAGAGATGATCTGTTCTGTTTTCTTCAAAGTAGAGAGCAAAACTATCCTAAAGTAATGGGAATAATGCTATTTAATATAAACGCTTGAGAGGAAACTCTACTTCCCTTCCCTGTTATATATTACTAATTCCCTTTAAACTAAGAGCTGAGTTTTCATTCTGTAGAAAAGAAGCAGCACCTTTGAAAGTCAGTTCTGCTCCAATTTTGAGCTGGGTTCCAAAGTTGAATTAATAGCATAAACTTTAAAAACTGCCTTATCTTCCTGCCTCTCCTGTAGATTATAAGCTCCTTGAAAATTGGAAACCAGGTTGCCATCTTTATATGACACTCCACATTCTAACACAGTGCCTGGCACGTACTTGTGTACATCAAACAATACATGGAAGTATGTAAGGTGTGTCAAAAACTAAATTAAGGTACTGGCTTGTAAATGTTTGTGTTGATATTTAAATAATTATTTAAAGTACAAATATAGGTCTTTTTTTTGTTATAACCTTTTCTTTCCCCTTGTACCCAGATAGTCCTTTCTCAGCCACATTCTACTCAATTATTGGTGTATTAAAAATTAAAAATTTAGACAAAGTTTCAGGCATGTATGTAATATGGGATTAAGATTTGAAATAAAGAAAACTGTCAAAAATATTAGTCACAATTTTCTTTTAATGTGAGTGAAAATAGGTGTTGTAATAACACATTTGTGTTAACTTTCTGATTTTGTTCTACACAAAAATATACTTAATTTCAATACAGTCAGATGATACCTACTGCATACAAACCTGTGAAACAAACTGATTTGGAGAATTTATGTTTTTACAAATGCCACTTCTTTTTAAAAGTATCTTTCATTACACACAGTAGGGGAACACATAAGAGCAAGAGTCCCTCTTGAGCCAGTATTCTGCCATGTGGCTTTTAGTCTGAAAACTCGAAAACAAGAAAGGCATTTGTTTCTCTTGTCTGACTGCCAACTGCAAGTAATACCCTTGATTCGATGTCCAATTGCCATAAACCACATGGGTGTATTTGATTTTTTGGCCAGTTTAAACCTGAGTCATATGGTAGATATCTATTAAATGTTTTTTTAGATGAAGGATGGAAGGAAAGAATGACTGAATAATGTGAAATTTGGTAGGAAAAATGATAAGAGATGATGCATAGAATGAAAATAAAGGATTAAATTCACTTGAATAAAGGAGAAGAGATGATTTTTATGCTAAAACTAAAGAAAAATAATAAGAGAACAGGATGTGTGTGAAATGATGCTTATATGCTACTTTTATTCTAAGTTCATTGCACGTCATTCTGTGTAAACCTCTGAAATCTGTATCACTTTTTAACAGCAAATCTGAAAATATACTTGATGTGCTATTTTAAAGTTTTAGAGGCATTTAGGTGGTCATTGGAGTATTTCAAGTTCTTGTTTTAATATTTATGCTTTTCAAGACTTGAGAATCAGTAATGATTCATTTTCATAAAAAAGGAAATTATCCATTCTGACAAGCCGAAACTGCAGGCTTCAGAGCTTGTTCTACATATATTATTTCCTATTTCTATAACCATGAGTCTCAGAGGGCTTACAATTCTCTCTCATTTCAAATAAAAGTATATGCTTCTGAAGTGGAATCACTGTATTACTCATATATGCTTAATGAGTCAAGGGATCTAGAAAGATGACTGTACCAACATATAGAATTATTAGAGCTCATTACAACTACCTCACTGAAGATTATTCCAGCACACTTTGCAGTCACTGCCTTTCAAATTTCAAGAGGAAAGTATCTACCAAGTGACCATTTCTACGTGGGTGAGCCCCAGGCATCTCAAATTCAGGGAGTTTAAAATAGAACTGACCTGTTTCTCTGCCAGTCTTCTTCTTTCATTCTCTTTAAAAGATGGTAACAGCTTCTACCCAGTCATTAAGTCAAAAGTCATAAAATCATCCTACACTTTTTATTCCATTCATTTATTCCAATTGTTCCATTCACTACCATACTCAACCAGTCACTAAGTCTGGTTGAAACCATCTCTTAAATACCCCTCACATTCACACTCTTCTATTCATTCCGACTATCACTGCCATAGTTCAGATTTTCATGAGTTCTGCAATAGTTTATACAGTTTTTCTGCCTCTAGATTTCCATCGCAAACTGGTAGAAGTGTTTTCTTTTATTACTAGTTTGTAGTTAAGAGTGTTTATAGCTTCTATCCTTTACCCACCTGAAGCTTTAAAATGCAACAGGACACTTCTGTTCAAACTTGATAAACTGGCCAAAGGATAATAAAAAATTAAAATACACAAAAACCTTAAGAATGAAGGAAGCTATAGGAAAGAGCCTAAAGTGGGCAGTTACTATAAAAAGTGAGTTTATTCATATCAAAAGAACCCTGACAAACTCCAGATTGAGAGGCAGCAGGTGCCAAGGAATGCGGACATAGGAGAACAGGCTGAAAGCAAGAAAATGAACGACCATCTGAATACATTGTTTGCACCCCCATGTTTTGTTCTCCAACACAGACAGTTAAACTGCCACTGTTTCAGGAAGGAGACCCAAGGTTTATTCTGATGAGAAATTGAATCTGAGATGCTATAGATCCGGAAACTCCAAGCAAAGAGTGGGAATGAGATAAAAACAGAAAAGTTAAATAAAATTCCATGCATGAATGGTTGAACTATCAGCCCCCTTGTCCACCCTGCTCCCAGAATCACAGGAGCAGGTGTATGACCCTCAGGTAGGAACAACAGTGGTTTTCCTCTGGACAAAGTGAGGATCCTCAGAGATTTCCAGGAGAGGATCCTCCAAGATTTCCAGAAAGTGACATTTGCAGCATTTTCAGACATACAGATACATGCCAATGAAAATTCAGCTTTGCCACCTTATTTACCTATAGATATCAACCCCCACCTGAGTCTACAGAGCTTCAGTCATATCCCCAGTGTTTAATTCTTACATATGAACCAATAGACAAGGATTATAAGACAATGAAGGACAAACTGCTAATAACAAAGGTAGATACAACCAAACTAGAAAAAAATATATAAAAATATATATGAACCACAGTCAGCATATGGAATCACCAGGAAGCAAAATTTTTTTTAAAAAACTATAAATATAATTCTTTAGAGAAACTAGACATTATATTGCACCTAAAATAAGAATAAGATGCTATGAAAATGTGACTATCAGAAAATAAGAAATAACTCTTGGCTATTAAAAACCTGACAGCTGAAATATAACTATTAAGAACTGAGATATAGAGTTCAGAAAATCATTCAGAAGTCAGAACATGGAGAAAAAGGGAAGGAAAATGAAAAAGATGAGAAAATTAGAGGTCAATCATGAAAATCCAACCTCAAGTTAAAGGAAATAGAAATAATGAAGACATTTGTGGGGGAAAATAACAATCTAAGTACTTTAAAAAAATAAAACAAAAAGTTATCCTAGATTAAAAACACTTCCAAACATGAATCTTCTCCAAGAAAAAAAAAAAAAAAGATGAAGTGAGCCTTATATGAATTCTTTCTCATCAAGTTACTCCCCTCCATGAAAATGAGACTCTCTCCATCACTGATTAAGTGGTAGTGATGGAGAAAGTAATAAATAGAAAGGTTTTGAAATAATTTTAAATGGATTGCTAAAGAATTTTTAAGTTTTGAGAGTTCATTTTTCTAACATGTTAAGTTGAAGTCTGTTGTGAACTAAAATAAAATCTTAAGCCCACAGCCGACTAAATGGACCCCGTTTTCGCAAAGGGGACCCCAGAAATACCCTAAAGCTGATTTGTTGGCCTCAAGAAGGGAGGTCAGACATGCCTTGTCATGCCTCCCTCCCTTCCTGGAGATATCTTTTGTAATTCATGAACAGGCCTAAGGGTATGCAAGACAAAGCTTAAATCACACCTGCAGGTCATCAATTTACTTAACAGATCACTTGACTCTAAGTATATATCCTGTGGCTTGTCTCTGATTAACAGACATCCTTAACTTAAAACATTCCAAGCCTTTAGACAAAGCTTTAATTTCTTTAAACAATTACAAGTCAAAGAATCTTTAAACCCTCCTATAAACTATAATTTCCGGCTTCAATATGTTCTGTCTTTTAGGACCAAACCAATATACACCTTCCATGTATTGATTTATGACTTTACATGTAATTCCTGTCTCCCCAAGATGTATAAAAACAAATTATAACCACTCGCTCAAGGCTTCTTGGGTATGACTCTCACTGGATGCATGGGTACTAAGCTCGCACAGGATGTCCAGGCTAGATATAAACTAAGTTCTCAGCATAGAAATGTACTGGCAAAAGAACACTTCACTGTATTCTTCCAAGAGTTAGTGCAAATTTAAATGGACATGTCAAAGAAATTTTCATAATCATTTAGCATATGTAAACTGTAACTCTACAGGAAGGAGACTTTTTTCTTAAAATCCCAGCATCTCTACGTATAAATGAGTGTTGTTCCCTTCACAGTACTCATTTTGCAAGCAATTCTATCAATAATCTCAATGTTATTTTGATGAGCTAAGGAGAATCATTCCATACCTCATCAGACCCCTTCATTTCATTTCATAATGAAGTACAAACTGAGTCAGCATGCAAGTCCCCAGTATAACTTCCTTAGTGTTGCCTATTATTGCTCTCACAAATGTAGCTATTCTCTGCACTTTTGTGTACTGTAATCCTTCTAAGTATTTAAAAAGACCAGTTCCTCACTCCACATGGCCAAGTGCTATGTGTCTTTCAAGGCTCAATTCAAACCATTTCCCTTCTCAATCTCCAGCCAAAAAATATTCTTCCTCTTCTAAAATCCTACACAACTATATTACTTGCTTAGCATTTTAAGTTTATATTTTGCATTATGTTTATTTATGAGCTTGTTAAAGTTCCCTACAAGACCCTAACTGAGCCTTTTGAATATGTCTTGTACCTAATAGTGGTCAATAAATGTTTGTTGAATAAATAATATCTACTGCTGTAACAGAATGTTAAAATGGGATACCTCTTACCTCTGTTTCAGCTGAGCACTCTAGGCTAGAGCTTCTCCAAAGTATCTGTGAATACAAATCACCGGGGTACCAGGTTAAAATGCAGACCTTGATTCAGTGGGTCTGGGATGAGGACAGAGATTCAGCATCTGTTAGCTCCCAGGTGAGGATTCTGCTGGTATTTGAACCACACTTTGAATATCAATCCACTAAATAGGTGCCAACTATTCCCACTTTCCAAAGTGGGACCACAAAAGTAAAGAAGGTTGCTTAGTGCTCGCTTAGTGACAGACAGAAAATGCACCTCCAGCTTGTAAGAAAGGTTGAAGTGGCCAAGAGGGGGCCTGGAATGTACAAGAATTTTGGAGAGAATGTCGCATCGTAAGAGTCCTGTTCACTCTACCACAACCCAACCTATGGGAAATAGAGAGGAGATGCTTTTTCATCCTTCAAGTCTAGGGAAGAGGTCTTGAATGGGACTAGTATAGAGCTTGATTTATATCTCCTGGAGTTCAAGGGACACAATGATTGAGAAATTCAAGGAAAAGAGACTCAAGCAGTCTGTCTGCTGGGGTGGACAATATTCTGTAACAGGGCTGCTAGGTGGGCAGCCTGCATCAGTTTGTTGGAATAATGATGTGTATTTCCTATAGAACAGATGTGGACCACCTGTGAGAGAGTCTGTGTGAGGTTGTCTTAGATGTTGCCTGAGAGAAGGCCACCAGAATGGATTTAGATCTCTCACCAGAAAGATGTTAGAGCTGGTTAGATAGATACCTCATGGCTGAAGGAGAATTTAGGTACAATGTCTGAATCAATTTGCATTTGACCATATCACTGGAAAAGGAGTGAGAGGCCCCAGTGGGTTTCCCTGACAACCCAAGAGAGAAGGATTAGCTTTGAACACTTGCCAAAACTCAGGGATAGCTGTGTAGGCCTGAACTGGAGGTGAGGAAAAAATTTAACAAACTCTTAATAGACCTTTTGATTATTACATGGGAGTGAGCACAGGTAACTGATGAACTGAGACTGTTCAGTAAACTATTCAAAGGAATTTTTGTTATCAGAGAGTAACATAAAAGTCAATGGCATCTGCCAAAATTTTCATCTAAGATTATGGGAAGAACAAATCCTAAAAACAAGTGTGAAGGGAGAGTAAAAGACAAAAATAAAGTTGTTTTAAAGTTTCATGTTATGAGTCTAGCTTGTTTAAAGACACAAGTATACAATTACTTCAATGTGTGATATAAAACGCACAAAAGCATGGGTCCCCATTGGCCTCAAAACTAAGTCTGTGATGCTATCTTAGCTTGTAAGCTGGTAGCGTCAGACTGATCCTTTAAAAAGCAGATGTCAAGATGGGATTGATGAGCTGCACAGAGATTTATTAGAGGTAAAATCTATAAAGGAAAATAATGAGGGAGCCAGAAGAGGCTGGGAGTGTTGTCAAACCACCATGCAAAACTGAGTCTGACATTGGATGAAGGTGGGAGGGAAGGGAAGCTGAGCAGAAGTGTCGTAGACAGCAAGACAGTTCTAAGTGAGCACAGTAGGCCTTTGGAGTCCTTAAGCCAAAATCTCCTGAGCTCCGTGTCACCCAGAAACAGATCTGCCTTTGCATCTTTGCATGCTCAGTCACAGGTGGGTGTAGCCCGTGGGAAGTACATCCTCTGTGGACATGCGCAATGGACTTTGAAACACAGCAACTGGGGCTATAGGTCAATTATGCTCCCCACAGTCTAAGGGATGCATTTTCATAATTGCCACAGTGGTTATGCAGACTTTTAATTTATTTACCTAACTATTTTTGCCATGAGACCTTGAACTGAGAAAATAGCATTTTGAAGACAAATCACGGCTCCTGCTGTCATATTTTCAGGTGTTACAGAATTGCCCTCGGACAATGTATTTATAAAGCTGAATGTGACTATTTCTCTTCATCAGAATGGAAAAGGTATTAATATGGGCAGAGGCTCAACAACAGCAAGAGGCAGTCACTGCTGTAATATAAACAGACCCGCTGTATTACAGCAGAAGAATCTGAATATGGGTTTTCAAGGGCTCTCAGATCATGCTAAGTCCAAACCACTGCAGCACCCAGTATAGCATTTGGTTATTATCCACGGATATGAACAATATCTTAAAATAAAAACTCAGTTAAAAATAAAAGATAGGATCTCATTAGACTGTTCATTTCAAGGGAGCAACATTAATATTCAGTTTGACAAAACTTATAATCCATGCCTTTTATTAGTTGCTAATCATCAAATCACGCATTTACATAAACACAAAGGACAATTTAAGAAGACTGATACAAAGCAAACACAGCTAGTTTAACTCTTTAGCCACATCTACATAAATTGATATAAAACTAAAGAACCTTGAGGAAAGTGAAAAATTAATTCTATCAGTTATTTTATCTGTGCAATAAGCATTAAATAGGTCGAACAAATTTCACTGACTCAAGTTTTGTTTGGGAACAGCCTTTGAGTGTATTTCCAAAATAGAAAAAATTGACAGATTTTTTAAAAATTTCCCCATATGTTTTTGCATCCTATAAACACAGCCTTAAGGATGAATAACAGCAGCATAAACAGAAGTGGGAATAGGGCTGATAATGAAGAACACATGCCAAATAAAGACAGGACCCTAAGGAACCTACCATTGCAGGACATGAATGAATGGAAACTAAAGGGATCTGGGATACTCTAATTTATTTTTTTTTTATTTCAGAATATTACGGAGATACAAACACTTTGGTTATATATACTGTCTTTGCACCACCTGAGTCAGAGCTACAAGCATGCCCATGCCCCAGAAACTGAGCACCGCACCCATTAGGTGTACTCTAATTTTAAAAGCTAGGGATTCTTCCCAAATTATGTTATTTCACCTTTCTCTCAGAGGAAGATATTGTCAGATATTCATTCTCTAAGCAAAGAAAAGTTTTCCCCTATCTTTGTCACAGAATACATGGAAGTTTAAAAACCATTTTTGGCTGAGGTCTCCAATGAGGTAAAGTCAAAATCCACATTAAAAGGCAAATAAATGATAAGTCACAGGCAACTATATTCCCATCACACCTTATATATGCTCCCATTTATAGTATTTTTATAGTTTTCATATAGTCATTATTTTAATGTGTATCTCCCCAATAGACATCTAAATATAAAGATGTAAAGATCCTGAGTATTTTTTTCAAATTTTTTGTATCAATAACAACTAGCAGTGTTCTTGGTGATTAAGAGAGAGGATTTTGTCAGGTTCAAATGTTGCCTCCAACACTTAATGTGTCTCCTTGAGCAAGTTAGTAAATGTCTTCAAGACACAATTTAAAAGAGTGATTATAACACTTAGCCCACTGTGTTCTAGTGAGGATAAATGGAATAATAAACATAAAGACTTAAACCAGACACAGTAATGTACTTAGTAACTTAGATGGTACCAGATAAAGTAATTATAAAATGTTGGCATTATTTTTTCTCACTATAATGGTTATTTTTTAAAATTACAGCAGGTGATCTGTAATGATTTGTTGAATACACATGTTTTATGATCCTATCAGCCCAAGAATAAACCTCAAATTTAAAAAGATTATGGAGGTTCACAAAAAAATAATGTTAAATATTTGATTCCATAATACCATACCCTGTGATTTTTGAATAATTTTTTTAGATATCATTGTAAATTTTGTAGCCTCAGGGAAAGAGCTTTGTAGGATCTCATGGCCCTCCAGTAAGACAGGCAAATCATAGCCAAGGCCTCAGAGGGTGGAAATGTGGAGGAAACAATTAAAAAGACATAAAACACTCTCCCCACTTCCTGAGAGAGGCTCCATGTTCAAATTCATAAGTCTAAGAGGTACACTAAATTTGAATCCAATACAAGCCAATATTGTTATCAAATTTTTCAGTAACTCTTTCCATGTTCTCGAAATAATACTAAGGAAAAAATATGGTTGATATATAATAAGCAAAGTTTGCCAACAATGAGAACACTAAAGATTAAGGAACAAACCTCAAGAGGAAAATGCTGGAAGTAGAAACTGTGCCAAATGGAAAATTTTAAGTCCTGTGCAACAAAAGCTCAATGATGCTTCCTGAAAAATCTGCCCATTGAAAAGCTATAAGAGCTAATATAAAGTTTCAGCAAGAAGACCAGTAACAAAATAAATATTCAGACATTGAGCTGCTCCATATACTAGCAATATCCTCTTAGAAAAGATAACAAAAAATACCTCATTCAAGGGAATGATAAAACATAAAATCTATAGAAATAAACCACATCAACAAATATATGGGAACTAAATTTAAAAGATAGTGAGATAGAAAATAACCTCAAAAAATGGAAAAATAGAATAATAAGGATGAGAGGTTTTATCATTATCAATGAATCAACTCTTCCCAAATCAATTCACAAAATTAAATCAGCTTCAGCGTAAATTTCAACTGATGATTTTGAACCTAAAAGAGGACTGTCAAACCCATCAGGAAGGATAACTGGGAAAAACGGTCAGGAAAAACATGGGATTGAAGCTGTACAAGGTCAGGATGAGGGAGAGGTTTTTACCAACACAAGGTAAGAGGAGCTGAAGTACATGTCAGGAGGAGGTCATTTAAGGAAAGAGAAGGTTCTAAGTGCAGAGGGGATCAGGAGACATCCTAAACTGAAAATGTCAGAGGCTGAAGGATCAAACACCTTGTAAAGCAAGACTTCAGCATGAGTCAGAGGAAACTCACTGAAGTGGGCCGTGGGTGGCTACTGGGGCAACCCCAACTGGCCTCTGTGAAAGGTGTGTGATTCACAAGTGTTTTGGGATCATCTTGACAGCTTAAAGAACTGAGGCTAAGCGGGCAGCAACAGCATCTTACCTCTCTGTACATAGGCTCCAAATTCTTCTTAGTGTTCCTCAGTCATGACAGATAAATGTATTCTTGAATATTGGATGTAATTCTAATTAAATAAAATTACACTTTTTCCATTTGGTCTACATTTGACTAGTTTTGTTCTAAACAATATTGGAAGTTGCCTCTGGCGCCTTTCCTCACAATATCCAAGATAACCAGAATTGATTAGAGTCAGAAATTATTGATAATTTCCTCAGTCTGGAAAGTCCCTGGTAGAGATGAAAAGTTTGGTAACTATTGAAAACAAGCATGATACATAAAGCCATTTTTAAATCCAGCTTCTGTAGTACAAAAGCTAATCTACAATAATTCTCATTTGTGCCATAGACAAGGCTCTGCCTAAAGCAACTGCTTTTTAGACATCTCTCGGTAGTAACTGGAGAAGTTTTGGCATAGGAGATCTACCTGTGGTGGTAATACACAACATCTTAATTTAAACCCTTAATCTGCACGGCTGTGGACTTTAGGGAATCTTTGATAATCTATGCATTGATTAGCATATGCTGATTACTGAGAAAAAGGGAAATAAAAATGATCACATCATAATAACAGTAGAATGAAGTGGGTTAGAATAGGAGGAAAATACAGGGTTGAACATTTCAACTTAATACAGAAAAGCACCTTCTCAGTAGTAGAGCTTTGCAAAAATGCAGAGAGCTGTCCCATCAGATAATGACCCCTTGACACCAGTGGTGTCAAGTACAGGCTAGAAATCCAACTGCCACTGATGTGATGAAAAGGATACCTGTACTGATGAGCTAGTGGTTTCCAAGAGCTCTCGAAATTTTAAGACTCTTTGATTTTATTAAAAAAATTAAATCATACTCTACTTTTTGGATTAGAAGTTATTTAAAAAACAGTGCTTGAAATGGAAACAATGAAAAGAATACATCACAGGAGGTGAATGACACTTGTCTGAATCAGGTATGTTCAATTTGCACTGCTAGGAGAAAAGAAAATAGCACTTCCAGCCACTGACAACCGCTGAGGTAGAAAATTAGCAGCACACGCAGTACGTGTGAAATAAATGGTAATGTTTTAAACCTATAACAAAAAAGACGATTTCGGCCGGGCCCGGTGGCTCACGCCTGTAATCCTAGCACTCTGGGAGGCCGAGGTGGGTGGATTGCTCAAGGTCAGGAGTTCGAAACCAGCCTGAGCAAGAGCGAGACCCCGTCTCTACCAATAATAGAAAGAAATTAATTGGCCAACTAAATATATATAGAAAAAATCAGCCGAGCATGGTGGCGCATGCCTGTAGTCCCAGCTACTTGGGAGGCTGAGGCAGAAGGATCGCTTGAGCCCAGGAGTTTGAGGTTGCTGTGAGCTAGGCTAATGCCACGGCACTCTAGTCCAGGCAACAAAGTGAGACTCTGTCTCAAAAAA
>CAUYRT010059828.1:0-14964 GCA_963574885.1 Lepilemur ruficaudatus | reverse complement strand
CTTTCTTGTTTCCTTAGCTTTCCGTTTGCTTTGATTTTCTTCTACCTCTAAGCCTGGCAAGGGAGGGCTTCAGTTTGGTTTGCAAGCCAACTAGTTTTCTCCACCTCCTATTTGCCTCTTTCTTTCTTTCTTTTTTTTGAGGCAGACTCTCACTCTGTTGCCTGGGCTAGAGTGTCATGGCATCAGCCTAGCTCACAGCAACCTCAAACTCCTGGGCTCAAGCGATCCTTCCCAAGTAGCTGGGACTACAGGTATGAGCCACCAAGCCCAGCTAATTTTTTCTATATATTTTAGTTGTCTAATTAATTTCTTTCTATTTTTAGTAGAGACGGGGTCTCGCTCTTGCTCAGGCTGGTTTTGAACTCCTGACCTTGAGCGATCCTCCCGCCTCAGCCTCCCGGAGTGCTAGGATTATAGGTGTGAGCCACAGAGCCCAGCTGATTTCTTGATCATTTGCAAATTGAGGTATCTATAAATAATGGTCCCAGAGACATTCTGCACATCTCCTGGTGAACAGTACTTTTCCAATACACACCTAGGAATAAAATTGCGTGGATGTAGAATATGCATATATATATATTTTAGCAGATATTGCTAGTTTTCTAAAGTTGTTATACCAATTTACATTCTTGCCAGCAATATATAAGCATTGCCTTTACTCCACAACTTAACCAACACTTGGTATTGTCATTCTCTTTAGTTTTAACAAGTACAGTGAGTGTCTATTTCTAGACTTTTCTGTTTCATTGGTCTATTCGACTACACTTGCACCAGTATTACACTGTGTTAGATACTATACCTTATAAAGAGTCTTGTTATCTGGTAGAGGAAGTCTTCACTTTGTTCTGCTTCAAAGTTATTTTAGTTCTTTACCTTTTCTATTTCTATACACATTTTAGAAATAGCTTGTCAGTTTTCCCATGCCCCACTTCCCTCTTCCTACATACATTGTTAGAATATATACTGGAATTGTACTGAATCTGTAGATCAACTTGAAGGATACTAAGATTTTTTTTTTTTTTTTTTTTTTAAGGGACAGGGTCTCACTCCATCAGCCAGACTGGATAAAGCATCAAACTCCTGGGCTCAAGTGATCCTCCCACCTCAGTCTCCAGAGTTGCTGGGATTACAGATCATGAGCCACTGCGCCAGCCCAGATATTAACATCTTTATAATAGTGAATCTTCTAATGATTGAGCCTAGTACATTCTTCCACTTATTTAAGTCTTTTAAAATTTCTCTTAATAATCTTTTATAGCCAGGAGCGGTGACTTACACCTATAATTCCAGCTACTCAGGAGGCTGAGGCAGGAAGATCACTTGAGCCCAGAAATTCAAGGTTGCAGTAAGCTATGATGGTGCCACTGCACTCTAGCCTGAGAGACAGAGACTCTATCTCAAAATAACAATAATAATATAATCCTTTTTATAGTTTTCTGTGTAGAGACAGTTTTCATTTTTCCTTTCCAATCTTCCTACCATGTTTTTCTTTTTCTTGCCTTATTGCACTAGAGTTGTTCATTCAGTAAAATGTTCAATAAAGCAGAGATAGTGTATAGCTATTTTGCTCCCGGCTTCAAGGGGAAGTGTTCGATATTACATAGTTTCCTTTTCATACATTGCTGGATTTGATCTAATATTTTGTTAAAGATTTTTAAATTTGTGTGTGAGATTGCCCTGTGATTCTCCCTTTCTTATATGCTTGTGACCTATTGCTGTCAAGGTTATATAGGCCTCATTATTAAGTGAGCCCAGAATTGTTTCCTCTTCCTCTGTCTCTGTAAGAGTTTATGTAAAATTGATAGAATTCACTGATGAAATCTTCTGGCCTGGATTTTTTACCTCTGCTCCTTGCCTCCCCTAAGGGAAAGGTTTGAATCACCTTCAAAATAGTCAGTGATGTGGCTTCTCAACAGAAACAATGGAATGTAGCAGACAGACAATAAAACAATACTTCAAAAGTGCAGGAAAAAATATCCACATAGAACGACACTGAGCAAATATATCTTTCAAAAAAAATTGTAAGACAAAAACTGAGAGAACATCACCAGAAGACCCACATCAAAGGAAAGACTAAAAGATGTTCTTCAGGTTAAGAAAATGTGCTATATATACATTATGGAATAATATTCAGCCATAAAAAAGGATAAAATCTTGTCATTTGCAACAACATGGATGAGTCTAGGGGATATTATGTTAAGTGAAATAAGCCAGGCACAGAAAGACAAATACCACTTGACCTTACTCATATGTAGAATCTAAACAAAATGATGTCATTGAAGTTGAGAAAAGAATAGGGTTACAAGAGTCTGGGGAGAATAGGGGGTAGGGGAGATAAAAGGTCAGCCAATGGGTACAATGTTACAATTAGGAGAGATAAGTTCTGGTACTCTGGTACTCTGTGGTACAGATGATAGCTAACAATAACGCATTTTGTGGCCGGGCGCAGTGGCTCATGCCTGTAATCCCAACTAAAAATATATAGAAAAAATTAGCCGGGCATGGTGGCTCATGCCTGTAGTCCCAGCTACTCGGGAGGCTGAGGCAAAAGGATCACCTGAGCCCAGGAGTGTGAGGTTGCTGTGTGCTAGGCTGATGCCGTGGGCATCAGAGTGAGACTAGCCCGGGCAACAGAGTGAGACTCTGTCTCAAAAAAAAAAAAAGAAAGAAAAAAAAAAGGGGAATATCTGGAAAGTGTGCAGCATTCCATCATGGCCACAGTCAGCTGTAGCTGGCTGGCTTCTACTTTGATGGGGCATCTGTTTCCAGTTCCCCTTTGGTACAGCCACTCACTCAAAGCATCCATGCTCCTTTATACCAGGTTTCACTTATGTCACCTGTCTGGTCCTAAAAGGAATTCGAATTGCAACCATTTCCTATAATGACGCCAAAAAGCTGGAACATTCAGTCACAAAACTAAATATATCAAGTTTGTTTGGTGGCATTTGGATTTTAAATTTTTTATGAAAATTTATTATCATTATGTGAATCTGTGATTGTCTTAGTGGAGTACTGGAGAGGTGGCTTGATATTATCTTACCTTTGTATATCAGTTGATCTTAAGGAAATAAAACACATCTGTTAGCTACATTTCATCTTATCTTCTTATTTGCTAAGGGAAAATATGAATCAGTAGTTGTGTGTCATCTTGAAATGGGTAGTAAATTTAAGAAATATAAACTGTTAACCATATGCTATCCTACATCAGTCTAATAAGAAGAATATATATAGTATGTATCAAACTTAGAAAGGTATTTGGAAGAAGTTGTCATCAACTCACACACCATATGCCCAAATTTCTAAATATTCCTAATATCTTTTTCAGATGTGTGCATAGGGAAATCAGTGTCTGTTTACTTTTATTTAGCACTTAAAGTGGAAGTGGCTTTTATTTATTTATTCATTTATTTATTTAATTTTTGGTTTCCCAGGATCTGGGAGATTCTCCACTGTACTAGTTAGAATGTATTGAGCTTCAAAGTAATAGAAAACTTAAGTTCAAAGACCTAAACAAACAAGGGTTTATTTTTCTTACATTACAGAAAGTCTGGATCTTGTTTTTGCTGGCATTGATTCAGTGGCTCGATATTGTCAACACTTACATCTCCTTAATTTTGCAATTCTTGTCACATTCAAAAGGTGATGTTTCAACTCTAGACCTCATGCCCACGTTCATAGCAGGGCAAAAGGAAGAAGAGATATAATCAATTTAAACTATCTTTAGTATTGGGAAAAGCAAAACATCCTAAAAAATTCATCAACATAGTTCAACATACATTTCATTGGCCAGAATTATTTCAGATGGCCACTCCTAACTCAAAAAGAAAATTGGGATGAAACATTTGGAGAAGACGATCAAGGAAAAAAAGACAAGAGTGAATGTTCAGCTAGCTAATTTGTTTGCATATGCCCATAAACCAATACATGTTGATGGGAAGGCACCAAACAATTATTACCGTAGAATTGAAAAGTACCAAATACCAACTTACCCAGTCAATCTTGCCAAGCAGATGTTCCCACTCAGAGATTCTCACTGGATTTTTGCTAAGGAGCAGAGATGGTATAGCATCCATCCTAGCAGTAGCAGTCATTGAAATTCTAGGACCAGCAGTATCAAAATTACAATAAAAATGACTAGAGACCAGTGTGGTGTTGAAATTGGTGCAGGCCACAACAGCCAGTGATTGGCATCATTGGCTCTAGACTGGTTTGCGCATGGTTTTACTGGGATCCTGGTACTACCTGCCCTTCCTTATTTCTGCCCATTTCTCATGCCTAGTTCTATAGCCTTCCTGGATATTCGGTGATTCTTTTGTTAAATCATTTTTCTGTTTCATCATTCAAAGAATGCTAACGCAGAAATTGACACACATAGTTGTTCCAAGCCAAAGATATTCAGAGAAATAAAGAGAATCTGGGATTTTTTTTTTTTCAGGAGCCAGTTGAAGCTAAAGGCAATTTAGAAATCTAGTAGAAGTTAAGGGAGGGATATTTGGCAGCCTAGAGCATGCAATGTCAAATAATGAACCAATTATGTTACTATTACCTGGAAGAAAGTGCTTATTGAAGGCAAGTTTTAGAGAGCCAGTAGACATGAGAAATGGAATTCAGGACTGCAGGGTGTTTTGTATATGTCAATAATACTTCAATAAATTGGTTCACAAAAAAGGCTGCAAGGTAGAATGATTTACTCCAATGACACTGGATAACCAAAATAAAAGGATTGATAAGTTCAAATTCCTTTGAACTTGTGTTGTTGTTGTGATTTTGTTATTTAAATGTAGACAGAAGCCTAGAAAATTCCTGTGACATCTCTGAAAAGAGTCTCATCACTTGAAGCTACTGGACTAAGAGAGCCAAAACCCAAACAAAGTTTTCATCTGTGGGTTGTCAAATTAAAATTTAATTCACAGTTAATTTAATTCACATGGGAAATTTCCTCATAGGAAGCAGCAGACCTACGATCTTTAGGACACTGGCTTCATATGAAGTCTCAGAGAATTGCAAATACCAAAACAGAATTCCATTCTTAGACTGCTTTGGTGGCAAAAGTAGTCATGCTCCCAATTTACTGAGGCTGTTCCTTGCCTTGGTTGACAAAAATAAGGATATGTACTGATTCTTTGTTTTGAAAAAATGATAAACTTACAAGGAACCTGTTTAAAAGGTTGATGGCATGAAATTTGGAAATGAATTAATTAGGTGGAGCTCTCAGAATTGACCCAGAGTGTAGGAAAATTCATGTCTTATAGGAATTTTTACTAAAATGTTCCCACTTCATTAGAGGTTATAATTAATCAAGGGGTCAAAAGAACCCTTATGGGAATATCAGCTAGTATTCTTTCCATTTACACTTGAAATTGCTTAATAGGATCATGGACAAATTAACGACAGTAGTCAGGGTGTATAGACTATGCATAGGCTCAACTACTTTGATCTCTCAGAGGAAAGACTCACCTGTCCAATGCTACTGCTGACTGATCTGCCTTCCAAATGCAAAAACTGAAACTCACTATCACAATGTACATCAAAGAGACCAATCACCCAGTGTCATTTGGCCTACTTCCACAATGGTGGAAGGAACATTTTACTCTCAGTGGATGAGTCATATTCTGGATTTTGGTTTGCTTTTTCCACCTCACAAGTAAACCACATTTTAAAAACACTAATAGTGTCCTATACAACATTGTCGTCAACCTAGGAACTCTCTATACCAATAAACAAAGAAGCAAACACATAGTCAAATAAAAGGATAAAGTCAATACATTGATGCACATTGGTGTTATGGGGCTTTTCTTGTCCCCATGACTGAGAAGCAGCTGACCATACAGAATAACAGAATGGCTTTGAATGTCTTTGTGATGGCATGGTTGTTAGATATCACCTCAAGAAGAAGGAGATATACTCCGAACCACAGCTGTTCTATGCTGCTGTTTTCTTCATAGTCAGTACTCACAGAAACAGGAACTCAAGAGTAGAAATGGGAGTGTCACTTCTTCCTATTATATGTAATGATCTACTCACAAAGTATCTGCTTCTTTTTCCAATGACTTGACTCTGAACTTTTATAGTTCAGAGGCTTTATTACACAAGGGAGAAAACTGTCCCTCAGTGGACACAACAGAGCCCAGTTCTACAAAACTGGAATCTAAATTACCACTTGTCATTTTGGACACTTCATGCCAGCAGATGAGCAGAACAAAAAGAGTTTAACAGAATAGTGCTGTCTGATATGATTGCCTCTGACCATTGGAGTGAGATAGAATTGCTGCTACAGTGGAGACAGGAAAGAACATGGATACAACCCAGGCTTTACTCTGTTGTGTTCTAAAACTATCTTGTTCAGTGCTAAGAATTAATGAAATTCTATAGCAACTCTATACAGGTAGGGACAACAAGAGATCTAAAATCTTCACAACAAAAGTTTGGGTCACCTTGCCTGAAAAGAAAAAAAACAGGCTGAGACTCTGGATGAGAATGAAAACAAATAAAAATCATAGTCATTTAACTAGATAACCTGAATCTACATTGTTTCAGATGCTAAGATTTTATGACACCATTGCATTCCAAAAGATGTTGACTTTAACAGAAAACCGTGATGTTATTGAATAGCTATCAGTGGGGCATGCACCCTGAGTTGTTCTTTCAGGTGGGTCAAAACAATCGCACTGAGTCCTCAGCACTCTCATACCTAATTCCATTGTGTCCAACAGTAGGAAAATAGAAGCTGGATAGAGATTCAGATGAATTTACTGAGTTGTTCAGAAATAAACCATTTCTCTAGAGAAATGAACCCAAGTTGTTGGCTTCAGGAGTGTTAGGACCTAAGGACCTTCAGGAGTGTTAGGACCAGCTGGAGTAAGTAACAGATCACAGATAGTTGTAGTAGCACTTCTTACACTTGTGTGTTGTTTAATAGCTTAGTCCTGATGTGTGCTTTGCCTTGTTGGTTCCTACAAGAAGTAGGCACATCTATGTATGACTATATTTGTTCCATAGATGACAAAACAAAGCCCGGAGATTACAATCAAGATAATTGAGCTCATATATGAGAAAAACTTAAACTGGAATATACAGTTCAGAACCCACATCAACTTTTTTCACCAGGTGATGGAGTTATGAACATACAGAAAAAGTTGTAATTAACTCTTATAAATAAACTCATGCTTTGTTGCATTAAAGTTGGGCAAAGTTTCCTTGAAATTAAGCATTAGAATATTCATGATTTTGGAAATAGCAATGGTTAAACATAATTATAGATAACTTTTTCATGCTCCCCTCTCTCTCCCTGGATTGGATGACTATGGAGGTCCGGAAGTGGTTTTTACTTTGGGCATAAGAAAAAATGTTGCTGTAGATTCACTATTGGTAGTAATATTGGAAATTCTTCATTGTTCCTAGACCTAGTTCAAAATAATTCATGTGGTCCTGTTTAAGAATATTATATACACACACACATATATATATACATTATATACATATATACACACACACAACCTAGCAACTAATGTTTTGGGGGAATTGGAGTCACTTCGTGAACCAACTATGATATTTCCCCAAATAACTTTGAATGGTTATTAGGCATCTGTTTTAGTTCATATTCCTGGATGCAAGCAGCTCTTGCTGATCCCCCTCCTACCTTTTTTATGAATAGTCAGGAAACAAAAGAAACTCTATCCTTACCTCCAAATTCTGGAGTAGATTTTGTATTAAGCTCTAGGGCCAGATAAGGGTACTTAGATGAATATTGATGAAATGATGAAACTGAAAGAAACATATTTGTACTGTAGCATCCTGTAATTCTCAAATGAACAAGCTACAGGCATGCTAATAAAGTAAAAAACAAACAAAATAAAAATTCATAAGTAACAATGTTTTTTCTTTCTTTGTAGGAAGTGTTTCTTCTCCGTTTCAATTGGCACAAATATAAAATGCTGTTCTTTAACTGAGTATCTATATTGATTTTGCTTTATGATCTATGCATCTTTTTCATGATTTCATCCTGCTCACTAAGATCACAAATAAGTCAAAATCCATTCACTCTCTAGAGTAGTTTCAATTTTCATGATGGATCAACACAGTTTTGATCAGAATACGAAGAGTAATTCTCTTCTTTGTGTCTTTTGGCAAGTAATTGTATTAGCTCTATAAAAAATAACTCTCATTAATCTACATTGTTCTTTTCAAAACCTGAGGATTAAGATTTTATGTTAGATGTTGACTGACCATGCATCTCAAATACTCTTTTATTTTACTGAAAAGCTTCAGTGAATGTTACCCATAAATGAATTCCACACCTTGGAAAACAATGTGGTTAAAAAGATAGCATAGATGCCTGAGTGAGACCTGAATTAACTAGACATTTTGAGAGTGCCAAGCATTTACATTTTCAGCACATCTAATTAACCTTGTAGGTATTACATTCCAGTCGATTCAGGGAAACTCATATACATGCATGAAAAAATCATTGACACAATGAAAGGGTGAGCAGTTCACACTTATACCCCTACAGGCGGTTTCCTTTTTCCAGAATTAAATACCCATCAGGCCGCATATTGAATCCACTTGAAACTTTTCCGATAAGTTTTCTTTTCCTTTCATACCTTTTGACTTTCAACTCTTCGTGAGAGTGGGAAAAGGAAACTGTGAAGAACCGTGAAAGAAAAAGTCTGACCATATTCTCAACCACAAAAATAAGGAAAACATAGCATTAAGACTTCACGGGACTTTGTGTTTATCAAATTCACTCCCTTATAGATTTGTTTATTTCTAGTTTAGGATGCGATACCCAATGTTCATTTTAATGAGCAAAATTTTCATAGTAAAAGCTTTACTTAATAATTTACTTTCCAACATAGAGTACAGATAACATCATTACATGCCTATGGAAAGCCCTGTTTGTAAACTGGCACTTCCTAAATTGATTTCTGAAAAGGGAAATAACAGTTTGGAAAATTCCTCTCATGTGTACTGTGTATCTTTCAAAGTCAACTTGAAATTCAAATCAAACTTAACAATATGACACTCATGGATTTCAGGCCACAAACAATTACTTCTTAAACTATGCATAAAATAATTGAGTTTAATGTGAAAATAATCCTAAATAAATCCATCTCAAATTTTAAAAATTACTTAATTACCTCACGCAAAAATACTGGATCAAAAAGTGTCCCTAATGCATGTGACACTTTCAAGGGACCAAATATTGATAATGACAACTGGACTAATTAGCTAGCAGTTAGCTATGCAAAAATTTGTCATTCAGATGATCAAGAAAATCACAATAAGCAACATTTGTGTGGATGAACAACCTTTGTCTGTGCAGACTAGGCAGATTATGAGACAACTTTTCCATAAAGAAAATGCATGATTCTGCACATACCTGCAAACACAGGCAAATACTTATTCAAGACTGAATTTTTTGTTCTTAAAGCTTTTTATTGGAGTTTTGGTGTTGTTATTTTATTTCACATTTGTTTGGGTTTTATTTTGATTTTACTGTCAGTAGGGGCTATTGACCTCTTGGATTACCTACATTTTAGTCTTGAAGGTAACATAACTTTTTAAAATTTTTTCTCTGATTATCACATAAAGGTATCTAGGATTAAAAATATGATGCTCACATTTCTCAGAAACAGTGAATCCCACAAATACTTTCAAACAGAAATAGAAAAACGTAGCAAAAAAGAAGAGGCAAGAGGCTATGTAAAGCTGAAAATGAGTAAGAATTTTCTCCCAATGGTAATGTGGAAAAACACTTTATCTCCTCAAATTTTAGACAAAAAAATCTTCCTAAGAGGGAAACTGTATCTTCTTAATCCCCTTTGGCAACTGTTTTCTTTTTCTCCTTCCTTAGCTGTTTTTCTAAGACAGATCTAGTGTGCACATCAGAGAAGTCAACACTATATTCTGCAGATACCGTATTATATACACAGCAATTTGTATGATAATTTTTTTCTTGATTGCAGTTTACTCTTTAAAAATGCAAATTGTATAATTACTGCCAAAAAAAATGTTCTCTATGTGTAACAACAAAAAAAGATGCATAAAAGTGCTATAAATTTTGCAGAATAATGGGTTTATAGATGAAAATGAAGAACGTGTACTATATTAGACAAATCCATTATGGAAGGAAAATACACTAGGATCAAAATCCTTGAAGTATGAAGTTTATAGGTTGTTGCTGATTATTGTTCCTGGACTCACCCCAACTCTTCCAGAAACTGTTTTAGCAGGTACAGCGTGTGTTTTTGTCCCCTTTCTTCTAACAAATTACCCAAATTATATCAATTAGGACAAAATAATGTCAGAAGGTTTAAAATTAAGCATTCAAGCCTACAACTAATTGAACATGAGCAATAAGCATCAGAAAAATCAGATCTGTGGTTACCATGAGTTGTACAAAGAGTTTAAAACGTGGACTTCAATAAATATGTGCGTGTACCTACCATATGCACTCCCCACATTGTTTTTCTTTTTAAATTTCAGAATATTATGGGGTTACAAACATTTTGGTTACATATATTGCCTTTGCATCACCCACGCCAGAACTACAAGCGTGCCCATCCCCCAGACAGTGCACTCTGCACCCATTAGTTGTGAATTTATCCATCCTCTCCACCTCCACCCACCTGCCCAGCACCCAATAAATGTTACTTCCATGTCTGCACCTAAGTTTTGATCAGTTAATACCAATTTTATGGTAAGTACGTGTGATGCTTGTTTTTCCATTCTTGTGAGACTTCACTTTGAAGAATGGGCTCCAGCTCCATCCAGGACAATACAAGAGATGCTAGTTCACCATTGTTTTTTTATGGCTGAGTAGTATTCCATGGTATATATATTCCACATTTTATTAATCCACTCATGCATTGATGGGCACTTGTGATGTTTCCACATCTTCGCATTTGTGAATTGTGCTGCCATAAACATTTGAGTGCAGATGTCTCTATTACAGAACTACCTTTTGCCCTCTGGGTAGATGCCTAGTAGTGGGATTGCTGGATCATATGGTAGTTCTATTTTCAGTTCTTTGAGGTATCTCCATATTACTTTCCATAGAAGTTGTTCTAATTTGCAGTCCCACCTGTAATGTAAGAGTGTTACAATCTCTCTGCATCCGCACCAGCATTTGTTGTTTTGGGACTTTTTGATAAAAGCCATTCTCACTAGAATTAAGTGATATCTCACTGTGGTTTTGATTTGCGTTTCTCTGATGATTAGAGATATTTAGCAATTTTTTATATGTTTGCTGGCCATTAGTCTGTCTTCTTTTGCAAAGTTTCTGTTCATGTCCTTTGCTCAGTTTTTAATAGGGTTGTTTGATTTTTTCTTGTTGATTTTCCTAAGTTCTATATAGATTCTAGTTATCAGCCATTTATCAAATATATAGCATGCAAATATTTTCTCCCATTCTGTAGATTGTTTATTCACTCTAATGATAGTTTCCTTGGCTGTGCAGAAGCTTTTTAATTTGATCAGGTCCCATTTATTTATTTTTGTTGTTGCTATGGGGGTCTTCTTCTTAAATTTTTTGCCTAAGTTATATATATTAGAGTTTTCTTAGCATATTGTTTTTCTTGAAAATTTTTTATGACAAGGTAGATCAGTTAATTCCCTTAAAGCAGAGTGTTGTCATAAGCACCTAAGTTAGTAATATAAGAACTAAACTCTATTGAGTACCTGCTGAGCAAAAATGACCAAACTCTGTGCTCGGTGAATTATAAAGCTTTATATTATCAGATCCTTTACAGTTCCCAACTGGGAAGTATGAATAGTATCCAATTTACAGAGAAGAACTTGTATTACCAAGAAGGAGATTAAGTGGTATATCACAAAGGCTAGATTTAACCATATATCTCTCATCTTGCAGCCTGCACCCATACTACTGTACCTAATTCCTCCCCTATGGGACTACCAGCTCTGGTTACCAGTTGGCTTGGCTGAGTACATGGGCAAGTTAATTAATTGGTGTTTGACTCGGTCTCTCTCATCTGATAAATATAAAAACTAATTCACTTGCTTTCCTAACTCACAGAGGAACTGTGAAACATTATATAAAGGAACATAGACAATAGTTGTATTATGTAAATGTAAACAATACAAATTTTAAAATGATATTAGATTTCCCCACTTACATTATTTTCAATGTTGTGAAGTTTAAAGGATTAAGTAGTGTGTATATGAAAAATATTTTCTTTGAAATCAAACACAGGTAACCCAGTCCTCCATCTATCATTTGATAGCTATGGGAACCACACAAAGGATCCTTAAATCTGATGAGACAAATTTTCCCTCCTCTGTAAATTGGAATAGTCATATAGATAGTAATATTTACCTTATAAGATGATTGGGCAAACTGAAGTAATGCACAAAAAAAACCCAATTTGACATGTGGTAGGCACTAAAATCATGTCTATTATTATTTTATGATTCAGGTAAACACCTGCACATCAAATCAGTTCAGATATGAAATCTCATTTCCTATTTTCATAAAGCTTTTACATATGAAATCATCTGTTGAATAGGTGAAAGTGGAATCTGTGTTTTAATAAAAAAGTGAATAAACATAATCCTATTCCATCCTAATATCAAATATAATAGTACCTGCATTAACCATATTAGAGAAAGCCATTCTGAAAATGGAAAATTTGTCATATGCCATGTTGAGTTGAATTTATAATGATGTGTATGATCATGTGTTAAAACGTGACTTACTTGGTGTCAGTTTCATATGAAAGACTAAGGGAGTCGGAGGCACTCACAATCCACTGTGTGTTTATGGACCACCTATGTTGGATGTGCAATGGATTTGGAAAATAAGAACTTCTGTGACACTGTGGTGACCATAATTTTTATCCTATAGGTCTGAGGACGAAGCCAACAGAGGAAGGTAGAGCCAAAAGAATAAACAAGGAGTGGAGCTGAGAGCATGACACACTGTGTCCGAACTCTGCCTGATTTCTGGTCTTTGGCTACATATAAGAAAATAAATATTATTATTACTTATTAAGCCCCTTTTGGTCAGGGATTTTGTTTCTCATAGCCAAAAGCATCAGAATTACTACATTATCTAATCTACAGGGCTGTCAGGAGAGTTAGTGGAAATATATGAAACTCCATTAGCAAAATATCTTTGAACATGGTTGACAGGCACTGGATAAATACTAGCTGTGCTCTTACTTAAAGTTTTTGATAGAAAGGAGGGCGAATTTTCATCCTTCCCCTCCTCCCCCTTCCCCTTCTTGATTTCCTATGACTTTTACTTCGCTCTGTGTACTTGGAGATGAAGTCTATTTCCAAGACAGTACAGAGACCTTAATCTTGTAACCAAATGCCATCAGTTAGCTCCGGAAGAAATGAAGAGGATGTCAATGAAATATATTAAGAAAGATAAAACATGTATGCAAAAGTATATAATAAACATTATCACGTGTTAAATACCATACAAAACTATGAGTTTTCAGAGCAAGAGATTATCTGCAGCAGAGGATATATATGAAGACAACTGAGTGAGAGGCTGCTCTCTGGCTTCTCCCAGGCAAGCTTGAGCTACAGTCATATTTGTCCATGTATCATTCAAGGTTCCATCAGAGAAGCAAAGCCCTATGTATTATGTAGAATAAGGATGTTATGGAGCTTAGACCTTACGCAGTCATGGTGGGGAGATCTACGCATGGCTGTTGCCCCTGCATTTGATTTTGGGTCAGCCAGGTCAGCATTTGAAGAGAAAAGTGAGACCTGAAGTAGGCTAGAAGAAGGAAAAACTGGCTTCCTTGCAGATGAACTGGAATATACAAGGATAAACTGAAATCAGTCTGTCTCGCCCAACCCTGTTGATGTAGGTAACCTCCAGGGAAGCTGGTACCTTTTACCAAGTTTGAAGTGTGAAGGAGAGTTTGGCCAGATATGGTAGTTAGAAAGTAATTTGGGGCCAAATGTCAAAGGGGCTGAAATGCTGGTTTTACTTAGTAGGTATAGGGGGAAAAAAATGGAAGCATTTTAAAGAGGTGAGAGAAATGACCACAGCTATAGCATAGGAAAGTCAACCTGAAAGTTCTATAATAGTGAATTCAGTGGGAGCAGAGACACATAGGGTATATACCTGTTATAACACAGCAGTTCTTACCAGTCTTTGCCTGAAGACCAATCTGGTTATTCTTGTGGCCACTGGACCATTGTCTTTGTCCCATTTAAATATGTCAGAATTTGAAGCTCCATATTTATTTGTCACTGTGGTTGATGGATGGAACTCTCAGTTTTCCTTTGTTTAAGGGAAACGCATTCAATCTGACATTCAACTTGATAGCCAAACTCTCCAGGCCTTTTGGTTGCCAAGACTGTTCTGGAAATCTTGCAAGCACTGCTCTGTGGCATTTTAGCACTGCTGCTTTCAATCTTGGCTGAAAACCATGAAAAGTGGTATTTCATTCATTATACTGTAGAAGAGGCCCTTGGAGCTTCATATTTGAAGGAGGGCATATTATAGAGATAGTATACATTCCTATATCCAGCAAGATACAAGATTGGCAATTAGTAAAATTATGATTTAGAGAGTATCAAAGAAATGATAACATTACACTATCATAAAAGAATTATGAAGTCTTGGCTATATCCTTTAAGTGCATCATTAGAAATTAAAATTATTTAAACTAGTGGGACTAGGAAGACACTTTAGATACTTTCTGAGCAAATCTGTGCTTACTTTAAACAATAAATGGACCTTTTGTCTTCCCCTCCCCTACATTAGGATGAACCAAGGGGTTATTACTCCATCGATTACATTTCAGATAACAAAGAGAACCACAGAACTAGAAAGAAACTGTAGTGAATATCATCAAAATTCCAAATGAATTCAAAATACCTGATAGCTCAAAATAGAGATAAGAAGGAAATAAACAAAAAGTTTTTATATGCATGAAATATTACTGAGGTCCTACCCTCTTTGGGGTAGGAAAACTTGAA
>CAUYRT010059827.1:0-10301 GCA_963574885.1 Lepilemur ruficaudatus | reverse complement strand
TCCACGCCAACATTTATTGTTTTGTGACTTTTTGATAAAGGCCATTCTCACTGGAGATAAGTGATATCTCATTGTGGTTTTGATTTGCATTTCCCTGATGATTAGAGATGTTGAGCATTTTGTAAAATGAAAATATTTTTTAAAGTACAGTTGACCCATGAACTACACGGGGGCAAGGGGTACCAACCTTCTCCATAGATAAAAATCTGTGTATAACTTTTGAGTCCTCAAAAACATAACTACTAATAGCCTCCTGTTGACTGGAAGCCTTTGTGGATAATATAAAAAGCCAATTAACACATATTTAATGTTATATGTGTTATATACTGTATTCTTACAATGAAATCAGCAGGAGAAAAGAAAATGTTATTAATAAAATCATAAGGAATAGGAAATACATTTATAATGCTGTCGTGTATTTATCAATACCATAATTTTACATCATCTGCTCATAAGAGGAATCATCTGAAATGGCAGGCAACCACAAGAAAAGATGTCAATCTATGGTACATACTAAGCAATTCAACTTCTTCTTGTAATGTCATGACTTTTCTCTGCTGCTTGGGGGCACTTCCAGCATCACTAATAGCACTTTGTGTGGGTACCATGATGTTATTCAGGATTTATGGTATTGCACTAAATGATTAAAAACACAGAAGAACCAAAGAGTTCATTTTTTAAAAAAATAATTTTTATGTAAAAATATTAGGAAGTACATTGTTCTTGTGACATGAAGGAATTGTATAATGCTGAAGTCTGGGATTTTAGTGTGCACATCACCAGAATAGTGTAAATTGTACCCAATAGGTAAGTTTTTGCCCCTCCCTCCCAACGTACCCTCCCCCATTCCTAGTTTCTATGGTCCTTCCACCCTTTTATGGCCATGTGTACCCATTGTTTAGCTCCCACTTATTAGTGAGAACAGATGGTGTTTGTTTCCCATTCCTGAGACACTTCCAGATAATATTCTCCAGTTCCATCCAAGCTGCTGCAAATGACATTATTTCATTCCTTTTTTATTGCTGAGTAGTACTCTGTAGTATGTATGTATATATGTATGTGATATGTATATCACATTTTCTTTATCCACTCTTCAATTGATGGGCTCTTGGGTTGATTCCATATTGTTGCAGTTGTGAATTGTGCAGTGATAAACATTCAGGTACAGGTGTATTTTTGATATAATGTTTTTGATATAATGACTTATTTTCCTTTGGGCAGATATCCTGTAGTGGGGTGCTGAATCAAATGATAGGTCTACTTTTAGTTCATCGATGCATCTACATACTGTTTTCCATAGAGGTTGTACTAATTTACAGTCCTACAAACAGTGTATAAGCGTTCCTTTTTCACCAACCAACATCTATTATTTTTTTTTCCTTTTTAATAATGGCTATTCTGATAGGGCTAAGGTGGAATCTCACTGTAGTTTTAATTTGCATTTTCCTGATGATCAGTAATGTTGAGCGTTTTTTCATATGTCTGTTGGCCACTTGTGTATGTTCTTTTGAAAAAGAAGATCTCTTATTTTTTTATGTATTAATGTCTTTTGCCCACTGTTTGATGGGGTTACTTCTTTCTTGATGATTTGTTTGAGTTCTTCATAGATTCAGGATATTAGCCCTTTGTTTATGTATAGTTTGTAAATATTGTGTCTCTTATTCTGTCAGTTGTCTATTTACTCTGTTGGTTATTTCCTTTGCTGTACAGAAACTTTGTAATTTAATTAAATCCCATTTATGTATTTTTGTTGTTGCTATATTTGCTTTTTGGGTCTTAGTCAAAAATTCTTTGCCTAAGTCAATGTCTAGAACAGTTTTTCCTATGGATTCTTCCAGAATTTTTATGTTTCAGGTCTTCCAATTAGGTCTTTATTTCATCTTGGATTAATTTTTGTATATGGTAAGAGATACGGATAGTGTTTTATTCTTCTGCATGTGGCTGTCAAATTTTCTGAGCACCATTTATTGAACATGGCTATTAATAGTATCTATGTATTAATTTACACAGGTGTAAAATCCTCAATATCATCTTAAGTGTCAGAACTGGATTCAATCTCCAGTCTCTCCATTCTAAATTCTTTACTATCTTCACACTACAATAATGTTTACACTAATAAACTTGGTTCTTTGTGTCCCTATACCTCTTCTTATGTGTTCCTTTGCCTTGTTTCTGCTTCTACATAAACCATCATTCTTTATGATAGTGACAAGTATTGTGATGCCCAACCTGCTCCGTGCAGATGCTGGCTTCAAGTGTTACCCAGTCTCTGTTCATTCCTTCACTTCCTTCCATTCTTGGCAATGTGACAATGAGTCAAATGGATAATATGATAAATTAACCACTATGAAAAAGGTAAATGTCAATGTAGAAATTGATTCAGAGCAATAAATCATGCTGATATTGAGGTTTTTAGTAGTAGGATTGTAGGTGGTTTTGATCACCATGGTCTTTAGACAAATCTTGAATTGCTCTGTATAGGTAAAAGAGGCCTTCCGAATTGTTCAGGTCAGTGGATCCCCCCTTTGCAATGTTAGAATTTTCCCATTCTTGCTGTTAGTCATCATAATCAGAGCTGAACTTTTCATTCTCATCTTAATGTTTTCAATCCTCCAAGGTACTTAACAGGTAGTGTGTCATCAAACCCAAATATATTTCTGTGTAATAAAAATGGAAAAAAGACTATTATCTATTGAGCAAAGACGAAAACATGTAGCTCAGACTTACAGCATCGTTGCCAACACTGTAAGAAAACATAAAGTTTCTGATTCCTGATATATTCCGATCATGCCAATTTGATCGTAAAAAATGAATCATGGTAATTTATGGGCATTGAAGAGCAGACTGAACAGTGTTTCTAAAATATATAGTTCCAATTGTTTGATTTCACCACCCCCAAAATAAAGAAAAAACAAACAAAAACCCAAATAAACTGAACATTGCCCTATGTTCTGATTAATGATTTTTGCAATTTTTGAAGTTATCCAATAACTCAATACAAAACAATTTGTTTATCTTTAGCATCTTTCAACAGTCCTCTCCCTGTG
This sequence comes from Lepilemur ruficaudatus, assembly GCA_963574885.1. Taxonomy (NCBI): domain Eukaryota; kingdom Metazoa; phylum Chordata; class Mammalia; order Primates; family Lepilemuridae; genus Lepilemur; species Lepilemur ruficaudatus. Next base: position 7,254 of record CAUYRT010059827.1, on the reverse strand, counting down.
GATTTCATTTATACCTGATCATCATTTGCTTATCCCTGGTATTCTCCAGAGATTAAATGATAGAAAATATAAGTGTATCTGGCCTTTTAAACCAAGACAAAAACTGTTGTCTCGAGTTTTAGAACAAGTAAATGGCTAAGAGGATGAAACAGTGTCTAAAAGAATGAGTTCTAGACAAAAATACCTATAGCTATAAAGAGAGAAACAGATGGTGTGCTTTAGAATACTCCAAATAAAAAGGAAAGTACAATTTTGTATGGCTCTCTAAAACCTGGTCTTGAAACCCATAATAAGCTGAACGCTTTTGTGAATGGCTCATTTATCATTAGACTGTGAAACAGGCTTCCTTGACAAGGTGAAGGTGGGTTTTTAAGTTATGTTGATACTTTTTGACAAATTCTTGAGCTGAGTTGAAAGTAAATTGTATAAATTAAAGTTGATAAATATATAGAATAAAAAGCACCAGATCAAAAGCAGTCGTGTTTCTTGCCTCCAGGCCTCCCTGGCTTTCCCCTCCTGCTTTCCCTTATTGCTGCTGTGACAGCTCCATCTGCTCCATCTGTTAGGGTCCACATAACACTGTAGTGCTTGTTGGTTTAACAAAAAGCATGCCAAATCAAGGGCTTCCAATAAATGATTTTTCTACTTAAAATGTAAGGTAATTTGTAGAGCCATCAACGTGCAAATGTGTTTTAACTTGTGTGTGTGCGTGTGTGCATGTGTGTGTACATATATTATTAAGCAGTGTATCCAGGAGGAGAAGTTGTGTGGCTTGTGAAAGAGTCGATGATGTCTCTTAAAAAATTGTTAATAAAACATTCAAATAAAAGACTGGAAGACAGGATAACTACGTAATAACTAATTTCTTTTCAGTTGTGCTCACTTACCTCACAATTAGTGTCTCAGAGATAAACAAACTACTATGAGAAGACATCAATTCCAATTGCTGTTTGGGTAGAAAAATAAGTTGTTCTTTACACTTGCCTGAGTTGATGTGCTGTAGTAATACATTGGGTATATATCTTTTTCAAACTACTGAATTACCTTTTTACAAATATGGAGAAAAATACAGAAGAATGCCTTCTTAAAACCAAAGAAATAAATATTATTACTAGGAGTAGAAGGAGTAGAAACTTTGCATCATGGAAAAACCATTGACCTCTAGGAATCAGGTCTTCTGAGCTCTGTCACTACCAAAGTTACTTTTCTTTCATAAATATCAGTTCTCTGGGTCTCACTTTCCTGCACTGTAAAATGTGGGCTTTGGACTTAATCTCTAAAGTACTGACAAATTCTAAAATTATTTTTACCTACCATTATGCAATTAAGTATGATTCCTCAATTATGTTTTCATTACCACCCTAAAGACAGCTTTTTTTGGAATTTCCCAAAGATAGGTTACAGATTTCATACTAACAGGGTCAAAGGAAGATAAGAAATTTGTTTTAGGCAAATGCAGGTTAAAATTAAAAAATTCCATTATGAATTATTAACTCTAATTTCACTAAAGTGTCGGCCTCTTTGCTCATTAAAAATCAAAATGTTTAAAAATTCATGTATTAACAAAGTTAAGTGAGAGATAATTTACTGAATGCACAAGCAATGAACAAATTCCTGTATCAGTTCAATATGCAATTTGATTGTAGATTCAAAAAATTTTAGAGGTGAAGAGAATCCCAAAATTCTTTAATTTTACCTGTATGTAAATTGTTAGAGGAGGTGAATGACTTCTATTATTTTACAGTTTTATTGAGGTGTAATTCATATACACTAAACTGGTCACTGTATAGAGTACAATTTTATATTCTGACATATATGTTCATCTGCGAAAGTCTCACCAAATAAAGACAATCATCATATTCTTAACCCCTTAACACTTCCTTGTGCTGATTTGTAATCCTTCTCTTATGCTGCTCCCTCCCTTTCTCTCCATCCCCTGGCAAGCATTGACCTGATTTATGGTTCTGTATATTAGTTTGTATTTTCTATAATTTTATATAAATGGAAAGATACAGTATGTATCTTTATTTGTCTGGCTTCTTTTACTCAGCATATTTATTTTTAGATTCCTTCATGTTGTTACCATTTGGAAATAATCCTCCAATGGATTCACAGGTCTTGTTTTCTGCATGTCTGTGAGCAGAATCACTGACTGCTCTTGTTCTGGATTGTCTTTGGAAGGATGTGTGTATAGAGAACAGAGTTGGAAGATATAATGTCTCCCTCCAGAGCAGAGGGCAAATTTGTTTACTGTCCAATATTATAAAGGTATTGTCTTCCTCCAGGGCAAAGGTTAAGCTGGCTTATTGCTCAATATGGAAGATTTGAGTGCCTAAGCTTGGTATTCCTATCCTGTAACACATGCACTGCATGCACGCACTTCATACTTCCCTGTTGGCACTGGAGCTGAGGAAACCCATGCTACCCCAGCTACTGTTACCATGCACAAGAACAACGCTCACTGACCTATGTCTTCTGCCAGCATCCATGAAATTGTGTCAGACTAACTTGTTAACTTGCAAATAGGGTGAAATCTCAGGTCCTTCATAGTTCTTGACAATGTTTCATTCTTTTTTATAATTATGAATCCATTTTATGTGTATACCTCAATTTATTAATCCATTCGTCACTTGATGGGTTAATATCACTAATAAATTGTGCTGTTTCTGGTTGGGCTATTATAAACAAAACAAAACAAAAACACTATCATGAACATTGCTGTGTAATATTTGTACAAATTATTCATTCACTTCTTTTTGGTAAATATTTAGATGCTAAATGGCTGGGTAAGAATGAGGTATCTGGTTATTTGTGAAACTACAAAACAGTTTCACAAAGTGATTACATCATTACATCTCACCAATAGTCTCTAAGTTTGCATCACATTCTCACCAATACTTGTTTTAGTTGGTTTTTACATTTCAATCATCCTAATTGGTATGCAATGGTATTTCATTATGCTTTTAATTTGAATTTGCGTATTTAAATCTTTTGCTCTTTTGAGTTGTTTATTTTATTATTGAGCTTTGAGAGCATTTTATATGTGCTGGAAACAAGACCATAATGAGACATGTAATTTACAATTATTTTCTCTCAGTCTGTGGTTTGTCTTTTTGTACTTTCAAAACTGTCGTTGAAAAAGAATACTTTAATTTTGATGAGGTAAAATGTATCTTTTTAAAAATAGGTCATAATTCTAATGTTGCATGTAAGAAATTTTTGTCTTTTAAGGGCACAAAAGTTTCCATAGTTCTTTCTTTCTTCTATGTTTTGCAGTTCTGTGTTTTGCATTTAAGTCTGTGATCCTTTGTGGTTAATTTTTACATATAGCACAAGGATTGGATAGAAGTTGTTTTATTCATTTTTTTATATAGCTATCCAATTTTTCCAGTGTCATTTCTTGGAAAGACTATATTTTCACCCACTAATTGCCTTTGCACCTTTGTCAACAATGACCATACATGCATGTATGTATGTGTCTATTTCTGAACTCTTTATTCTATTGCACTGATTTATTTGCCTACTTATAATACTACATTGCCCATGTAGCTTTAAAATAAGTATTGAAATAAGGCAGTATTATCCTCTCAACTGTTTTTTTTTTCTTTTATAAGGTTGTTTTGGCACTTCTAGAGCCTTTATATTGTCACGTAAAGTTTTTAATCACCTTGTCAAATTCTACCCACCTCCCACACACAGAAGACCTACTGTATTTTTAATTGAGATTACACCGAATTTACAGATCAATTTGCCAAGGATTGATAGCCAAAAAATATTGAGTCTTGCAATCCAAGAACATGGCTTGTCTGCCCATTATTTAAATATTCTTTAATTTCTCTCAACAATGATTTATAGTTTCCAGTATATAGGCCTTTGCATCTTTTGTCAAATTTACCTCCAAGTATTTCATACTTTTGGTGCTATGGTAAATGGTATTCTTTTTGATTTCCAAGTCTCCATTGCTAATACATAGAAATGTAATTGATTAGTATATGTTAATCTTGCATTCTGCAATCCCCAAAATTCATTTGTTAGATCTGTAGCCAATCAGCTTAATCAGGGTTGTAGTTTCCATAGGCTTTTCTATTTTCCCCTTCGAATCTGGATGTTCCTTATGTGTTCTTGACTGTTGCACTAATTGCAGCCTCCACTCTGTTGTTGAAAGAAGTTGTAAGGGGAAACATTCTTCCTTTTTTCATGATAATAAGGGAGGGTAATCAGTCTTTCATCATTAATTATGATGCAAGTTGTAGAATTTTTATAGGTGTTTTTCACCAAGATTAGGATGTTCTCTCTGATTCCTAGTTTCCTGATTTGTTTTTAATTTTTTACTTTACTGGTCTTCAGTTTGCTTTATTGCTTAGCAAAGTGTTACAGAAATTTTCCACATTAGTTTTTACTGATCAACTTTATTCTTTTTAATGCCATTGTATGGAAATGCTATATCTATGTAACCATTCTGCCATTAATGAATGGACAAGACAATTTCCAAACATTCATAATTAGAGAAATTTTTATAAATGTGTCCTTAAATACTCAAAAAATGTTTCTATAACATTTAAAATAAGCATCATTTAGTACAATAATAGGAAATGTTATGCAGGCTACATTTAGAAAATAATCTACATTTACTTTGCTCTTTGTTTTTGATAAGAATTAACACAGAGTGGACAAATGTAACAAGATCTCAGTTCTAAAGTTTCTGCAGAATGCTAGTCAAATATTTATATATCTCTGTGCAAACCATATTATGTCCCTCTTTTTGATGCATTGTAATTGTACTTATTTATATACAAGTTGACATTTCAATACATATAATGTTGTGTATTGCACAAATCAGGATAGTTAGTGTACCCATCACCTCATACATTTATCATTTCATGGTGGCAATGACATTCAACAGACTGTCTTCCAGTTATTTTGTAATATATGATACCTACTGTTAACCATAGTACTGACAGTTTTTAATCGGAGCCCAATATAGGCCTTTTTCTAATGCTTTTGAGATGGTCATATTATTTTTACATGATTTTCATTTCTAACCTCTTAGTAAAATGAAAGACGATGATTGGTTTTTCAAATGTTAGTCAAACATAAATTCCATTTGTTTATACTTGTAGATAGAACACACTCTGTGCCCCACATGTCAAACACATTCTTGGTGGGGCTAGGTAAAATCCTACCATGAATATATACTCCAATAAAATCTCACGTCAAAATACCAAAAGAAAAAAAAAATAATTGTGCCCAAAACTCCTTTGCATAAATGCATCTTATAAGATATAAAAGTTAACAACATCATACTTCACATGGAACTTTTTGTTGTTGTTCTTAAATGGATCTGATTGAAATTTATAGGGATACAGATTACTAAAAACCAAATGAATGCATGTGCTTTTCCTGAAGCAAACTCATCTGTGGAGCTGATGGAAAATCTAGTCGAATGTTAAATTTAAGTGTGCTATACGGGAGGGTGGCACAAATTATGACCCTGCTGGAAAAGAAGCCCATTATCTTATATCATGACAGCTGCAAATACAGTAAACAATTAATTCATTATTATTACTGGATTTTAAACCAGAGTAAATCTCTAATGTTGTACAGTAAAACCATGCAAAAGAAATCAACCATGCTAGCTCCGGTAATACTTTTTTAATGAAATACCTCGAATTGCATACCAATCACACTATAAACTGCACTTAAAAGGTTGGTGATTATGGCTCCTCCGAGGACAACAGTGAAGTATTATCACTATTTTCCATTTCAAAAGGAAATATAAATTGAAGGTCATGAACCAAATTTCCTTCCATTTTTTAGTAAAATGGGTATAGAGTTTAATATATCACAAAAGCCCAGTAATAGTTTCATTTTCCCTCTGAAGTGGGAAGTGTGCTTCTCTGTATTCCATGCCCTAACAAACTATAAACTACTATAGGTACAAAGTAAGCAATCATGGAGCTCAGCCTGGCTGCCTTTGAGGGTAAACATCTACACATTTGTTATGGGTCTATTCTGTTCTTTATGATCTTTAGGTAGGAGGGTTCTGGAGGTCGAGAGTCAGGTTTTAAACTTCTCTTGCCATATATTGCTATATAACAAAATACCTCAAAATTTAGTGGCTTAAAACAACAATCATTTTATATATTTGCTCACAATTCTACAACTTGAGCAGGAGTCATTTGGGACAGTTCATCTCTCCTTCATCATCTGGCATTAGCTGATCTAACTTGACCAAAGCCAGCTTCAACTCCTAAATAGCCTCATTTACATGGTAGCCAGGTTGATATTGACATTTGGCTGGAAGCTCAGCTACAGCTATTGAATGAGGCCTCAGTTGTCTTCCGTGAGATCTCTCCACGTGGCTAGGGAGGGCTTCTCACAACATCCTGATCTCAGAGTAGTTGAATTTGCACAATGGCATCCTACTCTCCAAGTACAAAAGCAGATCTTGCCAACCCTCTTAAAGCTTAAGCCCAGAACTCCCAGAACTAGCAAAGTGTAACTTCTATCACATTATATTGCTTAGGTAACAGGTTGATTAAAGAGGAAGCTACTACAGAGTGATGTTATACAGCCATATGCCACACAACAACATTTCCAGTCAATTACAGGTGACATATACAAGAGTGGTCCCATAAGATTTATAATATCATATTTTTACTGTACCTTTTCTATGTTTGGATAGGTTAGATACACAAATACTTTCCATTGCATTACAATCGTCTATGGTATTAGTATAGTAACGTGCTGTATAGGTTTGTAGCCTAGAAGCAATAAGCTATACCATCTAGCCTAAGTGTGTAGTAGGCTATAGCATTTAGGTTTGTGTAAGTACACTCTATGATGTTCACACAAAGATGAAACTGCACAAGAAAGCATCATAACACATTACAATGTACCTCAGCACTATACAATGTACCTACAGAACTCCCAGAACTAGCAAAGTGTAACTTCTATCACAATATATTGCTTAGGTAACAGGTTGATTAAAGAGGAAGCTACTACAGAGTGATGTTATACAGCCATATGCCACACAACAACATTTCCAGTCAATTACAGGTGACATATACAAGAGTGGTCCCATAAGATTTATAATACCATATTTTTACTGTACCTTTTCTATGTTTGGATAGGTTAGATACACAAATACTTTCCATTGCATTACAATCGTCTATGGTATTAGCATAGTAACGTACTGTATAGGTTTGTAGCCTAGAAGCAATAAGCTATACCATCTAGCCTAAGTGTGTAGTA